>PVKU01003330.1:132611-183470 GCA_004027475.1 Anoura caudifer
AAAAAAAAAAAAAAAAAAAAAAAAAAAAAAAAAAAAAAAAAAAAAAAAAAAAAAAAAAAAAAAAAAAAAAAAAAAAAAAAAAAAAAAAAAAAAAAAAAAAAAAAAAAAAAAAAAAAAAAAAAAAAAGGCCCAAACAAAAGAACAGATGAAAGCTCCAGAAAAAATACAACTAATTGATGAAGATATAGCCAACCTATGAGATGCACAATTCAAAACACTGGTAATTAGGATGCTTACAGAATTGGTTGAATTTGATCACAAATTAGATGAAAAAATGAAAGCTATGATAAATGAAATAAAGGAAAATGTACAGGGAACCAACAGTGGTGGGAAAGAAACCAGGACTCAAATCAATGGTTTGGACCAGAAGGAAGAAATAAGCATTCAATCAGAACAGAATGAAGAAACAAGAATTCAAAAAAATGAGGACAAGCTTAGGGACCTATGGGACAACTTTAACCATTCCAACATCCGAATCATAGGGGTGCCAGAAGGGGAAGAGGAAGAACAAGAAAATGAAAACTTATTTGAAAAAATAATGAAGGAGACTTCCCCAATCTGGCAAACGAAATAGACTTCCAGGAAGTCCAGGAAGCTCAGAGAGTCCCAAAGAAGGTGGACCCAAGGAGGAACACACCAAGGTACATCATAATTACATTACCCAAGATTAAAGATAAGGAGAGAATCTTAAAAGCATCAAGACAAAAGGAGAGAGTAACCTACAAAGGAGTGCCCATAAGACTATCAGCTGATTTCTCAAAAGAGACCTTGCAGGCAAGAAGGGGCTGGAAAGCAGTACTCCAAGTCATGAAAGTCAAGGATCTACATCCAAGATTGCTCTATCCAGCAAAGCTTTCATTTAGAATGGAAGGGCAGATAAAGCACTTCTCAGATAAGGTCAAGTTAAAGGAGTTCATCATCCCCAAGCCCTTATTATATGAAATGTTAAAGGGACCTATCTAGGAAAAAGAAGATAAAAAATATGTACAATAAAATGACAGCAAACTCACCATTATTGACAACCACACCTAAAACAAAAACAAACTAAGTAAACAACTGGAACAGGAACAGAACCACAAGAATGGAGAGCACTTGGAGGATTATTAGTAGGGGAGTGGGAGGGGAGAGAGGGGGAAAGGGTATACAGAACAAGTAGCATAGATGGTAGGCAGAAAATAGACAGGGGGAGGGTAAGAATAGTAAGGGAAATGTAGAAGCCAAAGAACTTATATATATATATGACCCAGAGACATGAACTAAAGGGAGGGAATGTGGGTGGGAGGGAGTGTGCAGGGTGGAGGGGAGTGAAGGGGGGAAATGGGACAACTGTAATACCATAATCAATAAAATGTATTTTTTTTTTAATTTTCCCCACTTACTCCCTCTGTGTATGCCCTAACTAGCTCTTTTGCTCTGGTCTCTGGTGTCTAGCTTTCCCTCTAGGTCCCATGTAGGAACTAACCCACTCCTGCCCCATAGATAGTAGGCTGAAGCCTGACCCTTTCAGTGGATTCTTGCAGCTGGAGCTGGTCTTCATCTTCTTTCTCATACATAATCTATGATCTTCTTCTGGAATGACCTAGATGGGCTCCTATCAGATGGTAAGAACTGCAGTCTCCCAGAAGTCCTTTTTTCCCCTATCATATCCCTCTCTCCCACCTTGGATTTTAATATGTACCTAAGACTTAAGTATACCGCACCCACTGAATTCCAGTACCCTAGACAGCCAGTCCTTCCCTGAGGGGGAAACTGGATTGGCCCTATGGCCCCAGGAAAATTTCTCTGACTTCTTCCCCACACCATCCACTTCTACATGGCCAAGAGGCAGAAATGTTGCACCGCTTAAGGGGGAGAAATCTGTTCAGCAACCCTAAGGAGCATAAGGATTGTCTAATTCGAGTGAACCACTCCCAGAATGTCAACAAAAAGAAGAGATTATCACTTAGCTCTTACTCATTTATCCCAATGTTCTCCATCACTTCCAAAGGAGAAAAGGCCTCATTTGAGGCCTCATTTGAATGAGGAAGAAACTTACTTTTTCCCTTATAGATTTTGATTGAAACTCTTTTTTCTCATAGTTCTTTCCGATGATGAGCTTATTTGCATCAATATATTGTCCAGAGCCCCTTCCAGCACACACAAAAAAGAAGGGCTTGGGTTGGAACTTGTGCTATATTTTACTGTCAAGTTGCTTTGTTTGTATTCCTTTCACCCCTAGCTATCTAAAGGAACTGTGTACCACTCATAGATTTATTCTTAAAACCTGTATCTCATAACCAGATGTTATGCCTGTTTTAAAAGGGGATAGTTGAGTTGGTAGAGATGAATCCTTTTTTAAAATGAATCCATTTTTTTACCTGCTTTCTACCTTACCCAGTCTCATTCAGAAAGTGAAGAAGGATGAGATCAGCATGGCTATTGAACTACCTGATTCCATTAACAATATTTTGTGCTTTTTCCACAAAGCATGTATGTAGATTCTTTACACCTCAAAACACAGCGTCTGATACTTTTTTCTCAACTGTAAACACTCAAGAACCCATAATCTTCTCTTGTGAGTCCAATGCACCTTGGCAGTAACAAAATCTCAATCTTAGGACACAAATTTCTCTTTAAGCTCAATTTACATGGAATGAAGAGCCTTGGCCAGCATGCTGTTGGAATTCACTCAGTCCCATGTTTGCCTGCAAAAGGGCATTTACTCTTGACATTTTTGAAGATACTCATTTTACAACCCAATTTTCACAATCAAATAATCACCATCTGTGTTGTCCAGTTTAAAATGATCATAGAAAGCAAATGCAGGTTCCTTTTCCCTACGTTTGGTTTTCTTTCTTTTGTTTCTTTTGTTTTGTTTTAGTTGGTGAGACCATAATTAAACTTAGTATTCTATTTCTAAGTACTGTTACTTTATACAAAAAGAGGGAAGAGGTAACAAGGAAAACATGTTAAGCCCTGGCAAGCTTTTTCTCATGGAACATTGTCATTATTTTTGTTGTGTTGTTGTACTACTTTTGTAGCACATTTCACCATATTCCACCAAGTCAGGAAGAGAATTAATCTTCATCTGAATTTTAGATTCTTTTATGTCTGAAAGCCAACATAGTCTGCATATTATATTTGGTTTGTATCTCAGTGAACTTGAAAATATACTCTATTAAAGTGTGTTAATTTCATAATATTTCTGAGTTCTCCCAATTCAAGGAAACATCTCCAAATAAAGCAACTGATACCCTACTGGTCCCTAGAGTCCTGTTATTTCCCTTTCTGCAACATTCATCACATTAAAAATTATTTGTTCCTGCTACCTGTTAAACCCTATTGTAGCATGTACCATGTCTGTTTTACCTACAGCTGGACGGAGGTACAGGGTATTCTTGCATTATATTTGGCACTTTCAGTGTGCCCTGTAAGCACTGTATTAATTGAATTAAATCAATGAATAAATGTTGATTCCTCTTCCTTTTCTCTCATAAAAAGGGAATCTAAGCTCATCATGCCATAAAAGTCTCTATCACAAGACCAAAAAAGGAGAGCACTCAAAATATTTTATATAAAAGGCAGAATGATTTTCCAAGAAAAATACATTTTTTAAATTAGAGCTTATACTGATGATAAGGCATAAAATGGGGGAAATCTGATAGTCTAAGCAATTACAGAATTTCACGAAACTTTCTAGTCTCAGCTAATTTTACCATATTTAAGGTTCGGTCTCATCAAAAATATTGTTCAATGAATTTGTGTTTATTTTAAGATGCTGCTAACACAAGCTGAACAGAAAAGAGCAAATATAAAATTCAGTCTATTACCACTCGGCATGAAGTGTTCGCAGGACTTGGTGACCGCTCCACAGTAAACAGATATTACACCGAGGCAGGCAAGACGGAGGTGGAAACCATATGGGTTTGCGTTAGAATAACACAGTTTATCTCCACAGGTGAGAGGAAGTGCCGATGGGAGCAAATGCTGTATGTCACTAAAGTTAAACCAAACACATATTAAGAACTCTGTCCTGATCTTTGTTTGAGGAAAACAAGGATGCTGGACAACTGGAATAAGTAAGTAGCTCTCTGTTCTCCGAGAGGGCAGCGTGTTGTAGACTACATATTGCTCCATTTGGACGGACCCCTGTGTGAGCACATCTGGAGAAGCAAAGTAGTTTAACATCTGCGCTTCTAGAAGTTAGAGTTATTGTTGAAACTACATCAGTGACCACGCATGGATTTCTATTAATAAACCACATGACTTATTTCAACTATTATTGTTACTATCTTGCCCCTCGGTTAGGATTTTCCTCACCAAAACAAAGTCCTATAACATCAGGTCTCTAAGTAGTTCTTCCACAGGTACTGGCTGTACAGAGAAAGTATAAAAGACCCAAATTAACTGGAATTTGTAACATCCTTTCATAAGGCTAAAGCAAATGCCTCAATTCAAAAAGATTAAACTCACTGTACTTGTCCCATATGATCACTCTGCACATGAACTCACAACATCTACCTCTATAACAACACAGACATCAGAGAAAACCCACGGATGCTCTCACATTTCAAAATACAGATTCAGATGACAAGAAAGGTATCTGTTTGCCAAGTGTTATATGGCATTTTTAGTGCAAGATGGAGCTAACACACCAGAGCAAAGGTGAACTGGTATGGAAAGGAAAACGTTCAGCCACTGGCTGTTGATCGGGGGTCTGGTGGTCTCAACAGCTTTCTAGGACCTTCTCCTCCATCTTGTGCTGTGAGTGTTCACAGTAACAAAATACCTATGCTTTTTTCCTGACTGAATTACTAATTCACTCAAGATATAAAAACCAAACCCCATCTTACTGGTGTGTTAGGGTCATGCTGGCTATTGTGACAAACAAGCCCCAGAATTTTAGTGGTTTGACACCATAGAATTTATTTCTCCTTCACCTAACAGTCCAATGAAGGTTTTCTTGATCATTTGGATACTTTCCCTCCACATGATGACTTAGGGTTCCTGGTCCTTCCCTCTGTATTGACACCATCCCCTACGACCTTGGAGACTGCTGCTTCCAGCCGGGGGAGGGGGACAAGGGAGAGCAGAGAAACCCTACCTACCTGAAAGCCTCAGCTTGTCGGCAACTACACATCCCCTTCATCCCCATTTTATTGGCGAGAACCAGTCATGCGGTCACTCATGGATGCAAGAAAGACCAGTTGTTGCCTAACAACAACTATATTAAAGGAGAGATACAAGTAATATTTGAACAAACCGTTTATGCTATGGTGTCTAGCCTAAATTGATGCTGGTTTCCTCATTAGTTCCCATGAGACTTAATTTTTGTGAGGTCAATTAGAGGCAGAGAGTAAGTGGAATAAGGGTATTTACATCTCTTGTTCCTCTACCCACAAAATGTCTTGAGGACCAGATTCATTTGGAAACTGGTAGTCTAAGTAATGATTCAAAAAGTGGTCAAATGCCCAAATGTACCTTTACCAGTTTCTCCTGGATGCTCTTCAGAACCCTGGAAAACTTCTGTAGTTAAAGTTATGCATGTTACATTATTCTATACCTGAACTTGGAAGCCTCTGCAGTGAATGCATCCTGCAAATCAAAAGGGATCATTAGTTATTGGTTCAGGGTAGCTATAAAGAAGAGGTACTTGCTTTTGCTCATTTCCACAAAAGAGCTACTCAATCCCTAATGTCACTTGGCCCAATTAAATATATAAATGGCAAGGGGCCAAGTTAATTATAGCTCTAGGGACTTGGACTAGGCCAGGCTAGAAACAGAGTACCAGGAAGAATGGCCAAAGCTTACCCTTCGCTTTGAGTCCAAACAAAGCCTTTGCTTTCACTTGCCCTTAAGGGGAATATTTTGATCTGGATGTAAGGTAGAAGCGTCCTGAAGAGCTTTGGCTCTTGATCCTTATTATGGAAAAATTGGATGAATATTAACCAAACCTGAAAAGAGGGCTAGCTAAAATAAGGCTCATTACTGTGTACTGAGAGACAGATGCAAAATGTTAGCCATTTAAACTCTTCATGTCCCAAAAGAGAGGTCGCAAATGGTGAGCTCCTGAGCAAGCCACTCTCCTAGGAAAAGTGCAATGATATATAAGGAGTATTTACATTTAAGCAAACGCTGATCCTTTCCATCTGGCTGAACACTCTTAGAGAGCATCTTGGAAGTCCTGCCCCTCACCCTTCTGCTGATTAGGCTGCTCTGCGCATCAAGAGCACTGCCCTGGAGGAGTGTCAGCAAAGCAGTTAGTGCGTCCAGATGTGGACACTTCCTTAAAGGTGAAGTACAACAGGAGGAAAGATTAATCTGCAATGCACCGAAGTCAGACTCTCAGTAATCCAGCTATGTGTTAAATGAAAAGGAAAAGATGCTGTTGAATTTTATCTCCAAGTGGTGTCATTATTTCCAACTAACTTACTCCTTCAGGCAACCCAGATACTTTGTTTTCCTGAAGCCCTTTTCCTAACATCGCACACGCCCGTCTCTTGCTAGAACCAGAGAAATGACAGCAGCTGAAAAAACATTCCAGCCTGGGGAAAAGGAAAGAAGGGCTGGTGATTACTGCTGGGTGAGGATGGCAGGTCGTCACACGAGGCACCAAGGCACAGTCTGCATAGGGAAAAGGGTTGGGGGTGGGGGCAAAGAGCTTTCTCTTGGTTCTGCAAATCAGAGGGGGGTAAAGTTCAGGGAGGTTTTCTTGGAAAAGCAGAAAATAAAATTCTTCGTGTTATGTATAGTGTAGCTAGAAAGTGATATTTCCTTCCACTTGTTAAATTGGGATTTTTGTTTTATGTGCTTTGGATTTAGCTCCTGGGTGCTCTCTGCTTAGTTTAAAAGGGTTTCCATCTCCACATTGTCATACATGGAAAAAATATACTGAGGTAGTGCACCGTACATCGTGACTTTTATTTTGCTGTCAGACTGCAAGTTGCAATATACCTGTGTGCATTAAACACCCAGGGGCTTTGCAAAGGGAAAGGACCCCTTCATACACCGCACAAAGGAAAGAGCAGCCCGAGAGGAAGGGGCTGGAAAGAGCCACCGCCGTCTTATGCACATCAACCACACATCCCAGGTTTCAGCAACGGCTCCAATGGCCTGTCACTACATTCCTTTAGATAAAGGCCATTCATTCAAAACACAACTGAAAAAAGTTTTTGTCCAATAGCAGGGACTGATTTTTGGTTTGTTCAGAAAACACACACTGCATTTATGCATCAGCCAGCCATAAGCTTTGAGTGGCTTTGTGTTTTCTCCGTGGACCTCTGGGGTCCATCCTCACTCGGTGCCCTGGGTCCCCATGAGGCTGACAGCCAGCTTGTCCCACTGCTGCCACAGAGCAGGGTGCTGTCAGACCCTGGACCCAACCCCTAAAGCTCACCATGTGTTCACCACCTGAACGAATGGCTCCGCATAAACATGGACTGTCTGGGGACTTGACCAGATGCCGCTTGAGTCTGGAATTGTTTTTTATTATCCTAAGCCTTGTACAGTTAGCTCCTAGAGAAGGGGAGGGGGGTGTGGGCAAGAAGCTCTGTTGAAGGCCAGAGTGATCATCGACCCCCAGAAGCACCGTGGAAGCTGGAAACGACTCATTCACCACCAACGCAGTTTGGGTCTCTGGCCCCCTAAAAGCTAATGCTCAGTGTGGATCACAGGCAGCCTCTGGGTATATCACTCAACCTGGGAATCTTGTCAGAGCTGTTACAGACAGGGGACTACACGCACAAAGCAGGTCGGACCACCGTGTCATCACAGGGAGGGGAGCTAAGCGAGGTGAATTGCGTCAGACTTTAAACTAAGAATAAGCAATCTGTCAGTCATCTAAATTCATAAAGATAAAGCCAGTGTGCAAATAAATATGCATCTCAGCCAGCAAGCTGTAAGTTATCGGTCTTTTCTGTTCTGTAATAAGATTTTTAGGAAGATAAACTATTTCTATCGAGAGAGAGAGAGAGAGAGAGAGAGAGAGATGGAACTAAATAGAATAGTGGCAATTGGAGTGAAGGAGAGAAGTGAGTTTTTTCGGTCTTTATTTCTACTGAAAGAGGGCCTTAAACTTATTTTATACACCTTTCCCTTGGCTTTTGGATTCAAAGGCACCCAAAAGAGAGTGCACCCAGTGCAGCACTGAGAGTAGTTTTATTTACACCACCAGGCTGTTTAAAACTCCCACTTCATTCGTGGCAATTTGATTGTTTGGTCACGCCTCCTAATAAGTGAAATGTTACACTGGAGTATTTGTTTAAACCTCACAGCTTCAGATACAGTAAGTTGCTGAATGATGTTTGCTAATGGCACACATTCGATAATTCCTATAATGTGAAATCTCAGCCAGATTTAATGTTTCATTTCCCTGGGATTCACTCTGAAATTATTACAGGCATTATGTATTCCACTCCCTGGACTTGGAATTAATTTCAAAACAGAGTAAAAGTGCATCCATTTGGGTGCCTAGTGGGAGTTCAGATCAGTAACATCCCATTTATCCTGAAGTTTCTGAAGTTTAAAATACCTTTTCACTTTATTGCGTTCGATCTGTGTTCAGTAGCTACGTGGCACTGCCACCCAGCACCTTATTTTTGTTTCTGCTTGTGATCTTGGACCCACCATTATTTGATGAGTCCATACTCTTATAAAAACCGTATTGATCCTCCCAGGCTTATCTGCCTAAGGTACCTTACTGTGGTTATCATGAGACAAAATTGCCAATGTGCAATGATATGGCAAGAAAAATCATTAAATAGCTCCATCTACATCTTCTTTTTATGAATATCTGCCACAGAAACAATTTACAACATGCATTGCTTTGATTAATCAATCAATGCATTGGCCACACTTCCAATATCAGGCCCAAATAGAAAGCTCAGTGGCTGGAAAACCTCCAAACATTATAGAATAAAACAACCAGATCTATGTTAAGTTGTGATCCAAAAATTCCCAGACAATAAATCTTTAATTTGCTACCCTGGCAACTCTCACTACATTTGAATTAAAAGAATATTTTCCATGCAAAGCTTTGAAAGGATTTGCCTCCTGAACAATTTTAAAAGTTTAACCTCTAGCTAAGGCACACTTTCTCCAGTCCAAAGGGAAACTGAGAGGGGGGAAAAAGGACATCAAGGGATTAATTCACAAATTTTATCCAAAAATGAATGACAGCTGTTTGGGAATTCAGTTGCACTGATGTCCCATTAGGTTCAGAACATCCTGGGTCTTGCAATTATCTCATAGATTTCATAAAACCTTGTTAGTAAAAACTTCACACACACCCCCAGTCTGGTCTCAGCCACTACGCTCACACCTGCGCTACCTAGAACTGCTTCCAGTGACTTCTAAAGCAGAAAGGGAAGTCAAGTGGTTAGTTTTTCCCAGAGTTTTTCACTTTTGTCAATCTCTCTCTCCCTCCCCCACCGCAGGGCGAAGGGTTGACTAGAGGTGGTATCTGTGATATTAGTTTCAAGTGAAGAGAACAATGGGCTAAGTGTGACCTAGCAGTTTGCTGGACATGGTAAAACACAAGCTTTGGAAACTGGAAGCTGCTCTACACCCATAAACATCTTTCTTGTCTCTGTGACCTCAGTGCATGGTTCAGGACTGGAAATGTAGGAAATTTGCAGGGAAGATTTGTTTTCTTTTTCCCCTGAATAAAAATGGTTTTGTCTTGCTCTTACGGTATACACATTTTATCATCATACATCCTCACAGCTGAGGAAGACACAGAGGAAGAAGATGAGGAAGAAGAAGAAGGAAGAGAAGGAGGGAGAGGGAGAGGGGGAGGAGAAGAAAAGTTTTTTTAAAAAATTAAAACTATTAAAAAGTTTACCATCCACACATGCCCACTATTAGTGTTTAGGTGATAAACTTCCAGAAGACTCACCATGCCTATCTGTAATAAATGCTCACCTTGTACCTAAATGGAATTAGGCTCCTAATTATCTTTCTACTTTTTCCCCTGAACAATATGGTGGGGAGATCTTGCAATGTTGGTGAGTACAGATTTACTTCATTATTCTGAAGTGCTGTGTAGGGTTCTCTTACATGAATATACCATCACAGATTTGACTTCAGCTCTTTTTTGGAACTTCCAGTCATTTACCTTTCTTCATTAACATAAATAATATTGTGATATATATCTTTATGCATGCAGTAGTGTTTTAAATTTTGGTAAATATTGCAAAATTACCCTCCAGAAATGTTGTAGGAATTTTTGCTTCTCGCCAACTTATTAAAATGTGCATTTCTCCACATCTTTACCAACCCTAGGAGTGTCTATCATTAAGTGTTCCTATATTTTAGAAAAAAATATGTTTTAATTTCCAATTTGGGACTAATGAGATTTTGGCATTTGGGTGTATTTGATTAAGTGCCTGTCATTCCCCAGGCACTATGATCTATCCTGGGGCCATAAAGGTGTATAAAACAAATGTGGTCCTGTCCTCCTACAGTTTACTAATTCTGATGAAGACAGAGATGATAAAAATAAAATAAAATAAAATAGTTAATATCAATTGCAAAAAGGTCTAGAAAGATGAGAAGCATTGTGTTATAATAAAGTATCATGCTTGCAGACAGTAAGAGAGTCCCAGCTGAGAAAATGAAGACAAGACATGGCACATAAAAAGCAAGGACAGCGCAAAGCCGAGGGCCTTCAAGGGCAGGGGCAGCAGGTGCAGTGTCTTTGAAAAATGAAGTGCAGCCCATGGCATGCCTGGAAAGTGACCAATGGCTCTGTGGCTAGGAAATAGTAAAAAGGAACAGAATGGCATACCATCCGGTTGGAAAGGGGGCCAGGACCCAGCTCATGTAGGGCCTGGAGGGCTTGGAGGACTTTGAATTTTATGCAAGTGCAGTAAGAAGCCACTGAATGGTCCAAAGCAGAGGACTCAAATGACCTAATTTATGTGTTTAAAAGGATAGTGTGGGAGTGGACAGGAGGGGACAGGGGAGCAGCCGAGAGAGCTATTAAGCAGTTGCTGCAGTGGAGCAGGTACAAGCCCAAGGCTGGGTCCATGGAGATGGGAAGGAGGGATGGGCTACAGACACATCTGGAGCTAGAACTAGTGCTGGCTGGTGATGGGTAGCAAGTGGTGTTTAAATATGAGAAAGGATGACTTCTGTATCTCTGATTTGAGCAGCAGAATAAGTGATAATGACATTTGCTGAGATGGGCAAGGCTAAAGGGGAAACAAGTTTGGTAGTATATCAAGAATTTCATGTTAGCATTATTTATAATAGAAAAATTCAGAAACTAAATATGCGGTAATTAAAATGGCTATGTTAAATAAAATAATGGTATAAACATATATTATGCCCTCTATAGAAATCATGATGTTGAAGAACAGTTATTATACAGGAAAATGTCATAATGTTAAGTGAAAAAAGAACACAATATTGTTAATACAGGATGATATATACAAATACAAGAATTGATATAAAGGACTTCTGGCCAAAATGGAGGCAAAGCTGGATACACTTTGCCTCCTCGCACAACCAAAAGAAGGACAACAAATTTAAAAACAAAAACAAGCAGAACTGCCAGAAAATTGAACTGTATGGAAGTCTGACAACTAAGGAGTTAAAGAAGAAACATTCACCCAGACTGGTAGAAGGGGCGGAGACAGGCAGCCCTGGCAGAGAGGACTCACAGCAAGGTGATGGCTGAAGGACTGGGGCTGACAGCAGCTGGTGGTGGCTGGCAGAGCAGGTAGTCCCATATTTGCATGTGGATAAACTGGGAGGAACAACTGGGGAGCAAGACAGACTGAGCAACCCAGGGTTCTAGCCCAGCAAAATAAAGCCTCAAAACCTCTGACTGGAAAAATCTGTGGGGGTTGAGGTAGCAGCAGGAGAAACTCCCAGCCTCACTGAAGAGTTCTTTGGAGAGACCCACAGGGTCCTAGAATGTATACAAACCCACCCACCCAGGAGTCAGCACCAGAAGGGCCCAATTTGCTTGTGGGTAGCAGAGGAAGTGACTGAAATCCAGCAGAGAGCTGAGCAAGTGGCACTATTCCCTCTTGGACCCTTCCACCATATATGGCACCAGGGACCTGGGTTGCCCCACCCTGGCAAGTACCTAAGGCTCTGCCCCTTAATACCATAACAGGTGCACTGAGACAAATATATATATGGCCCAAGTGAAAGAACAGATCAAATCTCCAAAAAAAAAAAAAAAAAAATACAACTAAGTGATGAAGATATAGCCAACCTATCAGATGCATAATCCAAAACACTGGTAATTAGGATGCTTACAGAATTGGTTGAGTATTGTTGCAAAATAGAGAAAAAAGTGAAGGCTATGAAAAATGAAATAAAGGAAAATGTACAGGGAACCAACAGTGGTGGGAAAGAAACCAGGACGCAAATCAATGGTTTAGACCAAAAGGAAGAAATAAGCATTCAACCAGACAGAATGAAGAAACAAGAATTCAAAAAAAATGAAGACAGGCTTGGGAACCTATGGGACAATTTTAAACATTGCAACACCTGAATCATAGGGGTGCCAGAAGGAGAAGAGGAAGAACAAGAAATTGAAAACATTTGAAAAAAATAATGAAGGAGAACTTCCCCCAATCTGGCAAAGGAAATAGACTTCCAGGAAGTCCAGGGAGTTCAGAGAGTCCCAAAGAAGGTGGACCCAAGGAAGCACACAACAAGGTACATCCTAATTATATTACCCAAGATTAAAGATAAGGAGAGAATCTTAAAAGCAGCAAGACAAAAGGAGAGAGTTACCTACAAAGGAGTGCCCATAAGATTGTCAGCTGATTTCTCAAAAGAGACCTTGCAGGCAAGAAGGGGCTGGAAAGCAGTATTCCAAGTCATGAAAGTCAAGGATCTACATCCAAGATTGCTCTATCCAGCAAAGCTATCATTTAGAATGGAAGGGAAGATAAAGTGCTTCTCAGATAAGGTCAAGTAAAAAGAGTTCATCATCACCAAACACTTATTACATGAAATATTAAACAGACTTATCTAAGAAAAAGAAGATAATCAAAAATACGAACCGTAAAATGACAACAAAATCACAACTATCAACAACCAAACCTAAAAAGACAAAAACGAAAACAAACTAAGCAAACAACTAGAATAGGAACAGACTCACAGAAACGGAGATCACATGGAGGGTTATCAGTGGGGAAGTGGAGGGGGGAAGTGGAGGGGGTACAGAGAATAAGTATAAATAGTAGGTACAAAATAGACAGGGGGAGGTTAAGTATAATATAGGAAATGTAGAAGCCAAAGAACTTATATGTACAATCCATGGACATGAACTAAGTAAGGAGGGGAGGGGATGTAGGTGGCAGGTACAGTGCAGGGAGGAGGGGAATAAAGGGCAGAAAAATGGGAAAATTGTAACAGCATAATCAATAAAATATATTTAAAAGAATAAAGAATCAGTAGAGATTAGAGACAGAAATAGAGTGAAATACACTGAAATGTTCATAATGGTTGTATCTTAATGATAAGATAACAAGTAATTTTTAATATTTTCTTAATGCCTTTTTTATTTTCCAAGTATCCTCTAATTAGCATATATTACTATAATCATCACACCAAAAAGTCATTAAAAACAATGGGTTTACCGACAGCAAAACAGTCTAGATTTGGCTCACGTTGTAATTAAACCACATAACCCCATGGAAATAGATAAAGCACATTGTTTTGCTGTCATGTCATAGCTGAAGGCCTTGAAGATTATCACTGCTATTTTATTTATAGACATATGTTTTGTTAAATGAAATATGTGTATTTTTCTAAGCTAATTAATGGAAGACTTAAGACTGGAACCCACGTCTCTGAATTCAGTCAAGTGCTTTTTCCTCTGGGCACTAAATTCATCTCAGCAGCAGGCACACTCATCGGATCTCATCATGAATGCTGAGACCAGCCAAGAATTCTGGGAATCACTCAGGGCCAACCCTGCAGAGTAGGAGACCCCAAAGTAGTATGATTTGGGGGGCGACTAGCATTTTCATCCATCTTCTGCCTCTCTTCCATCTGCTTGGCTAATACCTGAAGTCCTTTTATTCCATAATGAGAAATAAGGCTTACAGGTATATAAATGTCTAATCACTATGTTGTACAGCTGAAACTAATATAATATTGTATGTCAAATGCAATTGAAAAACATTCCTGAGAGAGATAATCCTTGGTTTAAATTCACCCAAGGTGTTCAGATCTCGTATCAAATACTTTCCTGGGAAATGGTTTTGAAACCTGAATACTGGATGCCTAAAAGTTAGGGAAGTGAGACTTGGAAGAAATGGTAAAAGAAATAAATAATTAAAGAACACTTTCATGCAGCCCGGGCTGATATGGCACAGCTGGTTGGGCACTGTCCCACAAACCAAAAGGTCACAGGTCCCATTCCCAGTCAGGGCACACACCTAGGTTATGAGTTTGCACATACGAAAGACAACCAATCAATGTTTCTCTCTTACACTGATGTTTCTCTCCCTCTCTTTCACCCTCCCTTCCCCTCTCTAAAACAAATAAGCATGTCCTCAGGTGAGAAAAAAAAGAATACTTCCATGTACTGGTCACTGTATGGGCTAGTTGTTGTACATATACCCCAGCAAAGTAGGATTATTATTCCCAATTGGCACTCATTCATTAAACAAATATGTAATGAGCATGTGCTATAATTGCTCAGAACTCTTGTGGTTCCTGGAAATATTGCAAAAATCAAAACAGGCAAAGATCCTGCTCTCATGGAACTAATTCAGGGTACTTGGGGGAGACAGACAACACATATTTTTTAAATGAATGTATAGCATAGCAGATGGCAATACGTGCTAAGAAGAAAGTAAAACAGAGTAAAGGGATAACAAACGATATGTCAAAAATATGTCAAGATTATATGGCTGGCAAATGGCTAAACCAGGACCAAATTCAGGCATGCGAGCCGCCCAAACCCCTGCTCATCCCCTTTCTGCTCCTGCCTCCCTAGAAAATACATCCTACCTGACAATTCTCTCTGGTGGTGACACCCTGCCAGCAAGCCCCAGACATCCTTCTGGATAAGGCCCTCAGTAAACAATGGCTTGCCTACTGGGAGTCAAGTAAAATCCATTTACTGGTAATTATTCAGCATGATTGGTCTTTGGTCGTGAATTCAAAGCTTCTTTAATCCTGGTAACTTCCAAAAACAAAAACAAAAACCTCAGTCAATCAACGAAATGGAATAACTATTTCCTAAAGTTTTTGGATCCCCAGATTCTACTAAGTGCAGGCAACAAAGTTTCTATTTCTGTAAAAAAGAAAACAAAAAATGAGAATACACTGAAAACCTCAGTCACATGAGAGATTTTTTCTTCTCCTGTTTTTTTTTTTTTTTAATCTGGTATTCTGTTAAATCATTTTTTTTTTCCTAGGCTAAAGGAAAAAAATTCTAGTGTAAAGATTAGGGAGAAAACAATGAAGCAATGGCTGGCATTTCGTTGTTCAATGCATACTCACATGTCTATAAAAATCCATCTTCGAAACATCTCCCCTACTAAATGTAAGGCATTGAAACACAGTTTAAACCCGTCAGTGGCATAATATGATGAAGAGGTCATCCACCTGGAGCTCCCAGTTTCTCTATGGACAAGTATGGCCTGATCATGAACTGGGAGAGACAAAATAAGCCTCTACTGTATCTTAGCAAGGAGAAGGGCAGGGGCAAACAGAAAGACTATTAATTTTCATCAAGAGAGAATCAAACTGGTCCAAGAACTTTATTGGAAGAAGTGAAATTTATTTTTCTATAGCAAATACTTAGTGGAGTTGAAGGATTATTAGTCTATTTTCCAAGAAGGCGATTAAACCCACTGATGTCCAGAGCATCTTTGTTCTCAATAATGCATTTAACTCTCACAAGCAAATAAGATCTGTCTCTGCACTCTTACTTAAAAACAACAACAAACACCTAAGACTAGATGATCTAAAAGTCTCCCTTGCCAAAAATCAAATTATTAAAGCAAGTTTCCTAAACTCATAAAGCTCAAGACAATTGTTAAAATTTTATTGAATGTCGAGTATCAGCCTGGGCTGGGTCTTCCTTGATTGAAACAAAATTCACTGTAGACAGTAACGAGCATAGTAAATTTCAATTGACAGACTGTAGCAGAATTGAGTTACTTCTTTCGGTGGTCCGGCGGCCAGCACATATAAGCTATTTTCATAGAAAAACAAAATAGGATTATTGTAATATCTGGAAACTCTCAGGATTAAGCTAGTGAAAATGGTGCTGCAGAATGCCATGTTTTTAGACTACCTTGTTAATATTTCTGCAAAATACATCATGATAGCTTTCGGTGATTTGGAGTACAATGGTGCACAGGTAGAAAGCAGTTTCAATGAAATGAATTGAGGGAGGGAGATGTGGAATCTTGATTGCTACATTTCTAGTAGATAGAGTCTGTGAGCTGATCTGTATTGTAGTATTGCATGAACCTGCGCCCCAGCCAATTAGGAAAGGCTATGACCAGAGTCATAATTACATAATTATGAAGGCTCTGACTCTGTTCTGAACTTTGAGTAACTTCCATCAGAAAATCTGAGATCTCTGTATTTCTTCTTTGTATCTCCCTTCATTCAATTAGGAGATGTGCTTGAGACACAGGACAATGGCAGACTCAAATGATCAGCAAACAATGGAGACTTAGGGCAATCGAAGAAGACAATCTGGCCAGAACTCTGTTCTGCTAAGGGTTTTACTAGTTTCTTGGTGAAGAGAGATTGAAATTGACCCCACAGTCTCTTTATTGTAATTGTCATTTGTGGTTTATTGTGCTTACTTTTAAATTAACTGTTTGGTAAACTGTAAAGTGTGCATTCCAGAGGATGGGTTCTGCCAGTCTCAACAAACCCTTCTCTATTTTCAAAGTTAGAGAGCTCTTCCAGCTACTGTTAAAAGATTGGCTTGGGACCCCCAGGTGGGCCATTAGGTTAATAGGGCCCCTTGCAAGGAGCCTTAAAATATTTTTTTTCCTGCTCAGTGAGCTACTTTGAAGGGTAAAGCAGTTAAAATAATGCATGCGAAAGGATTTTGTAAACTGTACCAGTACTTAAATATTGTCGACATTGTTGTTGCTATTCATTTCACAATGTCCTCAGTTCCAAATGCCACCCAATTTCTAGCAAGAGTTACAACACATTTAGGGACCTTACAGCCTATAAGCCAGTTTCACCTTCCTGTAAATCAACCCCAAACACAGTACTGTGCTCATATCTGTATCAATTGAATATACAGCCTGTCTGAGTAACACTCGCTGGGGGCTATAAAGTAATAATGTACCCGTCGGCAGTGATCTTCATTTACCTTGAAGAGCAAGCGCTCATAGACACGTACACACAGGTACCTACTTTTTTTTTCAAAACGAAAACCCTAATAATTTGAAAGTAGGTATTCAATATCTGGTGTCTTTTTTTTTTAAGTCTTTATTTTTAGCTGGTCTCCTTCTTTAATTGCCTCAAAAGCTGTGTTCCTGTTTGCACCATTTTACAAAGTCATCCTGATAAATACAGCTGAAAGCAGTGGGCAAAAGTAATGAGTATGGGAATTCCTCCTCTTATAACTAACTTCTTTCCTTTCTGGGGGTTTGAGATGATAGAACAGGCCCCCAAAACTACAGAGAATAAATCATTATGAATCAACATATTACCTTTGTTGGTATTTCCAGCGCTGTGATCCACCAGTTACCCATAGTGGGATTTTTAAAAGTTTCTTCCAAGAATTTTATTCTCCTTTGTCCTCCAGAATAAATAAAGTACAGTGCAGAATAAGTACAGATGGGATTTTGAAATTCACTCCCAAACCAGTTTTTCACCACAGAGCAACTTAAGGGGTGTGTGAGTGTGCTTTTCCCTCACTTGCGATGTCATTTTAACTTGATCTCATCTGGTCTGATGAAAAGGAAGAGTAACTTATGGTGTGTTCATGGAAGGAACATTGTATCACAGCAAGGACCTCTGTAGCGGCGGTTATACCCGCCCTGGGAGAGAGGAGCTGATCTGTTTCCAGTTAAAACACACAAGAGCAGGCAGAACGGCTTGCCATTTTGATTAGTGTCACCTCTGTCACTTCTGATTCCCTAGAACCCATCATCTTTACCTTAAGAAGGCAACGTGTTTGCATGTCAACTACATGTAGGTTGCCCTGGGGATCCTATAGCCCATGTTGGGTTCAGGCAAAAGATGTTCTCAGCAAATAAAAGAGAAAAATATATAAATATATGTGAAATTTAAATGTATTTCACAAGATTAATTTTATTCCCACCCTAATTCCAACTTTGAGGGAAAATATATATGATGTAACATTTTTATATATGTACATACTGTTAAAAGACTACCACAATCAAGCTAATTAATATAAGGTTCTGTCCAGAACCTAATATGTTAGGTTCTAATATATTAAAATATATTATATACTTTTCATATACCATGAACAATAGAGACACTTATTGAAGAAGATACAAGATACAAGAAACATTGTACATGGGACAATGACACCTCAGTCCCCTTCAAAGTAGGCACCTTGGGGCCTCACACAGTTCTCTCAGTCACTATCAGCTGCCCTGTCATATTTCCCTGAATCTCACTGATGGCCTGAAATTTCTTCCCTTTCTAAGGTGATTTTAATTTCAGGAAAAGCCAGAAGTTGCAGGGCACCAAATCTAGGCTGCAGGGGGGCTTAGTCACCTAAGTGATTTGATGTTTCACAAAAAAACTCGGCACATGACATGATGCATGAGCAGTTAAGTTGTCATGATGAAGCTGCCAATCACCAGCTGCCAATAGCTGCGGCTTTTTGTATCATCCGAATAGTTTCCAAGGAGTGTGCCAGGTTCACGCAAAATTTGAAGCAGATTCATTGCTTTACTCTCTCAGTCATTTTGAATGAAATAGCCCCACAGTACACATGCTCACTCAACAGTGTCTACCACCCCCACTGACTAGTACAGTGAAGTCATCATTGCTCACACATTCACATTCCAGTCCATTCTCCTTGGCTGTCAGGTTACACTGATGTCATGCAAACCATTCTCGTTATGTTAACAATGGCTGGACTTCTTCTGGACAGACTTCTTACATCCATCACCACATGTAGTTAGTTAGCATTTTGTATGTGTGTCATGAGAACACTTGAGATATACTTTCTTAGCAAATTTGTAATATACAATACATTATTATTGATTACTGTCATCATTCTGTCCATTAAGATCGCCAGACTTATCCATCTGTAACTGAAAGTTCATACCCTCTGACCCACACCTCCCACTTCCCCTACCCCAGGGCCTCATAGTCCCTGGTATCTATTATTCTACTCACTGGTTCTATTTTTTAGATTCCACATACAAGTGAGATAATATAGTATCTTTCTTCCTGTGTCTAGCTTATTTCACTTAGCATACTGTCCTCCAGTAGTTGCATCCGTGTGTCACAAAAGGCAAGATTTCCTTCTTTTCTTATTTTAATATATTTTATTGATTATGCTATTATGGTTGTCTCATTTCTCCCCCATCACTTCCCTCCACCCTGCACACCCCCTCGCACACACATTCCCTCCCTTTAGTTCGTGTCCATGTGTCATAAGTTCTTTAACTTCTACATTTCCCACACTATTCTTGCCTTCCCCCTGTCTATTTTCTACCCACCATCTATGCTACTTATTCTCTGTACCTTTTCTCCCTCCTCCTCCCACTCCCCTGTTACTAACCCTCCATGTGATCTCCATTTCTGTGTTCCTGCTCCTGGTCTAGCAGTTTGCTTAGTTTGCTTTTGTTTTAGGTGTGGTTGTTAATATCTGTGAGTTTGCTGTCTTTTTATTGTCCTATTTTTTATCTTCTTTTTCTTAGGTAAATCCCTTTAACATTTCATATTATAAGGGCTTGGTGATGATGAACTCCTTTAACTTCACCTTATCTGAGAAGCGCTTTATCTTCCCTTCCATTCTAAATGACAGCTTCACTGGATAGAGCAATCTTGGATGTAGGTCCTTGACTTTCATGACTTGGAATACCTCTTTCCAGCCCCTTCTTGCCTGCAAGGTCTCTTTGGAGAAATCAGCTGACAGTCTGATGGGAACTCCTTTGTAGGTGACTGTCGCCTTATCCCTTGCTGCTTCCAGAATTCTCTCCTTCATTTTAATCTTGGCTAATGTAATTATGATGTGCCTTGCTGTGTTCCTCCTTGGGTCCAACTTCTTTGGGATTCTCTGAGCTTCCTGGACTTCCTGGAAGTGTATTTCCTTTGCCAGATTGGGGAAGTTCTCCTTTATTATTTGTTCAAATAAGTTTTCCACTTGCTGCTCTTCTTCTTCCCCTTCTGGTACCCCTATAATTTGGACATTGGGATGTTTAAAGATGTCCTGGATGTTCCTAAGCCTGTCCTCATTTTTTTGAATTCTTGTTTCTTCATTCTTTTCTGTTTGGTTGTTTCTTTCTTCCTTCTGGTCCACTCCATTGGTTTGAGTCCCAGTTTTCCTCCCATCACTATTTGTTCCCTGTGCGTTTTTCTTCATTTCACCTATTGTAGCCTCCATTTGTTCCTCTAATTCGCGACCAAAATCAACCAATTCTGTGAGCTTCCTAATCACCAGTGCTTTGAACTGTGCTTCCGATAGGTTGGCTACCAGTGCTATGAGCTCTGCATCTGATAGGATGACCACCTCCTGGTCGCTCAGATGAATTAGCTCCCGGGCCCAGGTCTGTTCTCCCTTTTGAGCCATCCTTGGTTTTGTTTTTGTTTTTTTTTTGTTTTTTGTCTGGTCATGGCTGTTACATAGTGAGGGGCGTAGCCTTAGGCGTATACCAGGGCAGGGTTGTGAAGCTGGATGTGGGGGCCGGATCTGAGAGAGAACAATGGTGCTTGCTCCATGCTGTCTTGTGGATTCCATTCCCTTCAGCCTCTTTCCCCTATCAAATGGGGCCCTTCTGGTGCTGATTTCCATGTGGGTGGGCCTGCGCATGCTCCAGGGCCCCGTGGGTCTCCCCAACAAACTCTCCTGTGAGGCTGGGACTCCCTCCCAGCACCTCAGCTCCGACAAGTATTTTCAATGGGTGCTTTTAGGCTTCACTTCCAGGTGCTGGGGCCCTGCATCATGCAGTCTGTCTTGCCGCCTGTTTTCACCTGGTTTATCTGTGCACAAATGTGTGTCTACGGTCCGCTGCCTTGTGCACCCTGCCTGACCTCCCCGTGTTCAGCAACACTGCCGCCTGTGTGCCTGGAGTGACTGTGCACTGGCTTATCCCGCTGTGATCGGACTCAGCTGCGGGGGACTCCTCCGGCCTCTGACTTCGCCCCTCTTACTGGTCTGGGTGAATCGTTGTTGTCGGACTCCCTCACAATTCAATTTTCTCTCTGTCTTGGTTGGGTTTTCTTTTTTTTTTGGTTCTATATTTTTGTAGTCCTTAATCTTGGTTGTGAGAGGAGGCACAGCATGTCCAGCTACGCCTCCATCTTGGCCAGAAGTCCGTATTTTTAATTTTTCAAGGAGCCTCTGCACTGTTTTCCACAGTGGCTGCACCAATATGCCCTCCCACCAACAATGCACAAGGGCTCCTTTTTCAGAGAAGTCCTGTGAATGAAACCTTTGCCTGTCAGATTTAAGAGTGCATGCTTCCCACCAAACAACTCTATAGCACATTACTCGTATTTATATACCTTCCAGAATGTTGATCCCATATTGCCTTAGATCTAGTTCTTTGCAAACATTTGTTTTCTCCCTTAGTGGTTCAGTAGTTGGTGTTGCTGCCAACGCCGCTGTTGCTGAGAGAAGGAGAAAAGCTATCTTTAGTTCACCTTTGCTCCCCCGCCCTTGCACAGTAAATTCCTGGCTCTAATGTTTATCTAATTAATACACAATTTTTCAGAAAAAAAAATTTTAAAGAAAAGCATAAAGACTTTTCTCTTTTTAATTGTTCATATTAAAAGCACAGAAAAGGAACTACATGGTAAGATATCTTTTTTAGAAATTTGGCTATTGTGAAATTAGGAAAAAAAAGGCAATTAGTTTTGGCAATAACAACAGCTTCCATTTTTTGAACATTGATTATGTGTCAGACAGTGGACAAGCGTTTAATTCTTATACCTGCTGGTGAGGTAGGTAGCATGATTCCCATCCTACAAATGAGGACCTGGAGGGAGATTAAGGTTAGCAAGTAGAAGAACCAGCATTTAAATGAAGAGGCTTGTGCTGAAACACTGCACTACCTCACCTTGGCTCCTACTGGCCTATTAATATTCGCTCTCAGACAGGACTCCATTTTCTCCCTACCTTCCTACTTTCTCCTGGGACATCTTTCTCAAATCTGTTTTGTGATTCCTCAAATGATTTCACCCCTGTAAAGGACGAGAGTCCTGAGCATTGATTGAGAAATAACGGCTCTACCTTCTTCCTCCAGACATAATGTGAATGAAAAAAATGCACCCAGCCACAGTAACAATACCCAGACTACACTGGGTACTTCCCCCGTGTAAACAGCATGACCCCTAGTGGGTACCAGTGGCAAATATCTAGATATTAGTTCCAGTATAAATGCAATACAATGGTTTCTCTTTAATAGGTGGGTAAAAAACAAGTCAAGATGTTGTAATTACGGTTATATTCATTAATAAGCTCACATATTTTTGTTGACTGCAACACAAAAAAAGGAAAGGTAACAAAATATATTTTATATTTTTAATTTTTAATATAATATATTAATATAGTACATTAAATACACTAATATAATATATTGAAATATAAAAGCCAGGAAACAGTTCAAAAGTGGGTTTTTATGTTTTCTTTCATTGACAACCTTTGGTTTCTATAACTCTTAATTAAATTCTTTCAGCCTCCGACGAGACTGCTTCAACAAAGGTAACTTGCACAAGAGAGCTTTCAAGGAAGGATTAGAAATCATGAGGTTGGGACATTTTCAGTCTGTCTACATAAAATATCCTCATGAATCTATAATTTTAAAACACTCAATGATACTTGTAATTTCACTGATGTTTAATTTGTTTTACTACCTATTGCAGTTTAATTAAACACAAGGAGCTTCACTGGGATTGCTCCTTCCTTCTACCCAGAAATGCTTAGGCCCTGTACCTCAAAGGCCAACAACAAACATGGTAGTCGGAGGAAGAGTGAACGATGTTTCATTTCAGTAACTAGGTCATATTTATTTCCTTTTTATTACCAACAATCTATACGAGTCCCCAATCTCCCAACTTATGTTTTTACTAAAATAAATAGTGATTCTCATTAAAGGCAGTGGCACCTGCACTGGGTGGGCAAATCTGGTCACCAGCAGGTCCCCCTGCTGTTTTACTCAAGTGGCAACATGCTCCGGACCCTGGCAGCTGCTTCTGTTTTGTTTCTCCCCCAGGCAAATAGGAACTTCATGGATGCTTAGAAATTGTGTTCTTTCTGGAACCAAAATTTTGGTTTCAGAAAGAAGCAGTCAAATGTACAACAGATGACAAACTTTTATATATGTATTTAATTATACAAGCAATACATGAATACACTCTCGTAAAAATTTTAAACAACCCAGAAATGTCTAAACTGTGAACACTCTTTTATATTCTGCCTCCCCAACTCTCCCACTTTCCACCAAAAGCATGAGGAGGTCGGGAGCAACCCCTCCACTGAAATAAGGATAAAACTGGACAACTTTATTGAAAACAATTGTGTCAGATCACAAGAAAATTATCAAAGGCAAAAAACAACTTGTGACATTTGTCATGTTTTCTCCCAATCTTTTGTATAGACCCAAATAAGGAGTTTGGGTTTGCTGTACTTTACAAAAACAGGGTCCTCCTGTATGTGTTTCCCTGTGCGTTCTTCTTTAGCTTAACATTGTGTATTGACAATATTTCCTCACCGATACCTACAGACCTTTCTTGCCCTTTTTAAATTATTGCGCAGCATTGAACAATGGGATGTATTACCATTTATTGGATTACTGCTTTACTGATTTAAGGTTGTTTCTAACGTTTTCTGTTTCCAAATAATAGCTTAGTGAACACCTTGGACTACCTTGCAAATATATGCAAGTACTCCTGTTGGCTAGATATATAAAAGTGAAACTCCTGGCCAAAGGATGTGTTAATACTGAATTTTTGAAGATAGCACAAAATTCTGTCAAAAAGGCAGGAATATTTAAGAAGTTACCAGACCTTTGGAACTAATCCTAAATGTTACCCCTGGATGAATTCTTAAAATTGCCCAGTTGACCATCTTTGGGTTTTAGTACATTTCTGAGCCTCGTGGAATTGATGTGATGTTCCAGGGTCAGGCAACCACACTCCAGTCCAGGTTTCCTGGTTTCCAAGCCCAGTAATGTAGTATAACAAATGTTATGGACACAAAACTTAGGCTTGAGTTTTGGAGTAATCCTTTCCAGCAAAATAGAGATGTTTTACAGATAATTAAAAACACGTTTTCTTCCTTTGGATTTTTCAGTAGTATTGAGAAGAATTGGGATTTATGTGGTGAATCAAACATTCTGAGTTGAAATATAACTCTACAAAGAAGTCAAACAGGAGAGCTCTATATGAGATACAATGCTATAAGTGATATATGCAAATGGAACCTGGTTTCCTCATTAAATGGTGTTAGAAAAGGAGGCTGCAGTTCTATATTCAAGTGCCCAGTATTTTATGAAAAATATTCCAATTGCCACTAAGCTACTCGGATTATCTGTTGCTGCATAACAATCAACTCCGACTTAGTGGTCAAAGACCACTTTATTATATCCCTGATTCAGTAGGTTGGGAATTGCAAAGGGCACCACAGAGGTTTCAACTTGCTCATATCTTGGGTCTAAAGTTTACTTCCCACAAATAACATAGAGTTGGAACTTGTTTTTTAAAAATATTTAGTTATTTATTTTCAGAGAGAGGGAAAGGGAGAGAGGAAGAGAGGGAAACAATGTGGGAGAGAAACACCAGCTGGCCACCTCTTGCACACCCCTAATCAGGGACCTGACCCACAACCCAGGCATGTGCCCTGACTGGGAATCGAACCAGTGACATCTCAGTTCACAGGCCGGTGCTCAATCCACTGAGCCACACCAGCCAGGGCTGCATGTTGTTTTACATAGAGTCCGACAACCTTTACTATTTGATTCTATTGTTTAATCCATTCAGATTTAATGCTCTTATTGATACGGTTGGATTTACAGCTGCTACTTCCCTTTTTCTTTTCAATAGGTCTCAGGTCTTTTTTGTTCCTTTGTTCCTCCCTTACTTCTTTTTCTACATTAAAAACACTGTCTAGTATAACATTTAAGTTTTTAATAATGTTTTTCATGACAGTTTTTAGTGCTTGCTGTAAAGCTTGCCATGTACATCTTTACTTATCAGAATCTACTTCATATTTATACTAACTTAATTTCAGTGAGATATAGAAATGTTACTCCCAAATAGTTCTATTTCCATGTCCACTTTTCTGTGCTAATATTGTTATACATATTAGGTTTCTATATATTATAAACCCAAGAATACATTGTTACATTATTACTTTACATCATTTTACGTTTTGTAAAGAAGTTCAGAGAATACATGAAAACAAGTATATATTTATAGAGTTTGTCATGTCAATCTTTTTCCAATTTCTGGTCCTTTTGTTTGTTATTTATCTGAGTTATCATCTGATATCATTTTATACCAGTACAACTTTTCTCCCACTCCCTTTTTCTGTGCTATTATCATCAAAGATATTACATCTTTCTATGCTAAAGGTCCAACAATACAATTATATATGTCTTTTATAATTACCTTTCTTACACTATCTTTTCATGCACAATCAAAGTACGATCTGGTGTCACTTACTTTCAACCTTAATAACTTCCTTTAGCATTGCTTTCAATCCATGTCTACTGGCAATGGTTTTTGTTTATCTGGAAACATCTTTATTTCACATTCATTTCTGAAAGAAAATGTTGCTGGATGTATTTTTGGTTGACTGTTTCTCTTTCATCCCACTGAGTATGTCATCTTACTGCCTCTGGTTCCCATTGTTTCTGATGAGAAGGCAACTGTAAATCTTACTGGAACTCCCTTGAGCTTGAGTAAAAGGAACACCCTTTCGCTTGCTGCTTTCAAATTTTTCTCTTTGTTTTTGACTTTCAACATTTTTACTATAATGTATGTTGGTGTGGATTTATCTATTTATTTTACTTGGAGTTCATTGAGCTTCTTAGATGTGCCAATTAGTCCATCAAATTTGGGAAGTTGTCAGCTATTATTTCTTAATGTGTTTTCTGACCCTTTCTCCTTTGCCTGCCCTACTGATGTCCATGATTCTTTGAGGCTTAGCTCATTATTACTTGTTCTTTTTCCTCTGTTCCTCAGATTGCATAATCTCTATCAATCTGTCCTCAAGTTTGCTAATTCTTTTTCTGAAATTTCAAATTTATTGTTGAGCCCTTCTGGTGAAATTTTAATTTTAGTTATCATACTTTTCAACTCCAGAATTTTTATTTGGTTCTTTTTATATAATGTCTATTGAAATTTTATTTTTGACAAAAAACAAAAAACAAACCTTGCCATTACACATTTATTACTTCTGCAAGCACCACTTCTTTTTAGTTCTTTAAACATATTTACAATAGTCAATTCAAAGTCTTTGCTAAGTCCAATATCTTGGCCTTCTCAAAGACTATTTCTGTTTTCTGCTCTTTTTCCTCCATACAAATCATACTTTCCTGTTTCTTTGGTGTTCATGATTTTTTTTTTCAAAAAATGGGCATTTTCAATAACAGATTATAGCAACTCTGCATACTGATTCCCCTTTCTGGTCTTGTTTTATTGTTGTTTGCTTATTTATTTGTTTAGTGACTGGACTGGACTATTTCTATGAGCTTACTTGTCAAAGAGTATGTTGCTTCTAATGCCACCTCTCAAGAGTACAGTGTTAGGCACAATTACAGTAACCCTGAAATAAGAGTTATTTTACCAGGACTGACTTTGACTCATTCTTGATCTCTTTTTTAGCTCACCTCTACGGGTATCACACTCAGCTGTACAAACTCCTAGCTAATTTCACTATTATTTTCCTCAGTGTTTATGCCACAAACTCACAGTCCAACCCAATTAAATTCAGACCTATTTGCAGGGACAGTCTTTGAGGAAGGTCTTTGAAGCTTGTTCCAATCCCAGGAGAGCTCTCCTTAGTTGTCTCTTTCTCTAATTCTTTCAGTTATACTTTTAGCTGTCCTATAGTTTAACTTATTGCTATCATGGAGTTACCAACCTCAGCCTAATTGCTTACTACCAAAATCTCCATTGTTTTTAACAGCATCTTTATGTTGGAAGTTTACCACACTCTATTCCAAATAAAAATGGTGCCCTTAGGGAGAAGTACGGAACTCTCTGTTCTTACAGCCTCCCTGTCTCTGGCAAAACCTCTGTGCCACTGCTCTGGAGCTGAGAGCAAGGATGGGGTCCTGCTTATCTTGGAGTGACATCCTGCTTTGCAAGTAGGACACTGGGACAGAACACTAGCTCTGATCGTCTTGGCTTGCTTCTCCTGACATGGCACTTAGACCCTTTGAACGAACTGGGGTGAAGGCCTGAGTATTCTCAACATGCCTGGGATAGAGTTTCTGCAACCTGAAGCTGGGGGTGGGCAATGAGAAATTCTGGCAGCTTGCTCCTCTAAGGAACAAACTGTAGCCCTAGACTGAGAACTGGGTGGGGACGGAGTGGGGCGGGGGGGGTGGGGCAGTGGAAGCCCTTCTTGCCCACACCCACCTGGAGTAGAGCTCCTATCACACCGAGCTGGATGGAAAGGGATGGATAGCCTGTGGATCAAATGCCACAAACTCATTGCTCCTACAGAGATTTAGTAGGTCTTTTAAAATAAATGTATCTCTATTTGCTGTATGCCCTAAGGACAATTTATGGAAACTTTAAATGGTTGTTTTTAAGTTTTTTCATTAGTTAGAGTTGCATAGTTGAGATTAGTAGGGCTTCTCAAACTACCATTTTAGATATTTCTTCTATATTCCTTTAACAGATGAGATTCACCTAAGGCCAAGACGCAGCAGAGACCCTCGGAAGAGGAACTGTACCAAAGCAGGAGACTCAAAGAGGAACCCAGGGTTGGAAGCCACCAGGACCGACTTGCAGAGTTGCAAACATTCTGTACTCTGCTCACCAAGCCATGGGCCCATGGAGCTGCGTCAACCCAGAAGTGGCAGCACGTTTTTCTAACATGTTGAAGCAGAGGGACATCTTCTTCTAACTCACACAAAGGCATCAATGTACTTGCACAGCCCTGGAAGCCACAGAGACTCCAGCTGACAGGTTATGTAGGATGAGTCAACCATCCAGAGCAGTAGTTCCCAATTTTGGCTGTTCATTAGGATCACTTGGGGAGCTGTTGAAAAATACCAATGTGAGGGTCCCACCTAGACCAATTAAATCAAGATTCTCTTAGGACAGAGCCCAGCCATCAGTATTTTTAATAGTCCTTCTGGGGATTCTAATGTACAGTCAGGATTGAGAACCACTGATCTAGAGCCTGGAGCCAGGGGACTGGGATTCCTTGTACCCAACACCTCGAGAGGATGTAAGCTGATGCTGGGGTTCCAATGCTGGAAGCACTAAAACACTCTTAGTAAATAGTGAGTAAAATTGGCAGAGCGAAGTAAGTCAAATTACAGTAACTTCTTTCCTAAAAGAAATCACTAAAGTTGTCCCTAAGTAAAAAGAAAAGCAGACATTGTAAACATAGTTTCACGCCCTTCACTCACTATTAGTCCTAATTGCTATGACTCACCCAAGCCAGGCTGACCATGTCCCCTTGTGTCATGATAACATACACAGTGGCAGACTTTGCCCACCGCATTGGCCACACTCTACCCCATGCTCTTCTTGTCATAGATAGGATCAGAGGCTGTCTTTACAGAAGCATTAATTCCCAAATTCAAGGGAATACAGCACCTTCATCCCAGGGACAGGCTGCCATGCTTTAACAAACGGGACTCTACTTCATTCCCAGAATGTTCTACGCAAAATATACTCACTACTGCATACAAGTAAATCACTAAAAAATTTGGTGATGAGAGAATTTACGAAATGTTGGGGGATTCTCCAGGTAATTTTTGACCCTTCCTTCTAATCTTGGTTGTTCAGGTTTGTAGGGAGTTTTCTCTGTGCTCCATAAATATTTTGTTGCCCTCTTCTTTTTTGCAGAGACCCACGACTTGCCCAAAGAGAACTGCAGGGCAGTACAATTGAAAGCTGAATGCAGGGGATCTTCTAAACAAGGCATTGCTTATGTGACCCACTCGCCCATCCTTCACTGACTCAAATATCAGTGATTGATTCACAGCGACCTTTCCTGGGGACCCATCTCCAGGTAGCCAAACAGACCTGAGACATGAGTAGAAACTTGTTACCCTTCTGAATCAAACCAAAGACAACTCGGTACAATGGGAAGAATTTGACCAAGAACCAAACCTGGGCTCAAATTCTAGCTGAAATACTCCAAGCTACTGATCTTAATGAGTTACTTCATCTCTCTGAGTCCTGTCCGTGAAATGGGAAAACTAATGTCTACCTGTGTTTTCGGATTGAATAATCTCAGTGATCCAAATAATCTCAGTGATTCTCAAAGTGTGCCTGGTATATATCAGGTGCCCACACTGCTCCTGCTCCCCACCTAAACACACACACACACACACACACACGCACACACATGCACACATGCACTCACACACACACTCCTTCCCAGGAAAGGAGAATGAATGAAACCCTTGTCATTTAGTGACACACTGGTCAGTGACAGTTTCAATGAGGGCAGACTTGGTCAATTAAAAATAACACTTTGACTCAGGAAAAATGGCTTTTAAGTGTTACCTGGATTGGTCTAATGAAAAATATGCTCTTCCAATACATCCATAGCATTTTAAGAGTCCTAGTGCATCCTACCCACCTAGGGAAACACACTAGAGGCCATCTGGTGGAAAGAGTTTGGACTACGCAAGCTTTGCTTTTACAATACAAAGAAAATTACTGGATTCCCAGGCCTGATGATGAAGCTTCTTGTAAGGAATATGGCACATTTTAAACTATTTTAAAAGATATTTCTCTCAGCGACCTTAGTTGCGTGTCCTCTCTTACCTGTCAGAGAGCCTGGTACATAAGGAAGCACCCCCAGGAATTCCAAAGTCATCAGGAGACCCATGCAGACCTGAGAACAGTCCTCCCACCTCATCCCCTGCCTAACCCCCTGCTTTTTTCCATCTCCCCAGCCCTCCTGTTTTCTGCATTTTTAAAAATTTCTTCGTGTTTGTTCTAGTGGTAGCCTGCCAAGCAACAAAAGAATGGGGGAAATCTCATTAAAATTATATCAAAAGGAAAAGGATGGAATAGAGCTTGAAATTCCTGCAATCTACACACAATAACCTAATCAACGAGAACACACAGGTTAAATGGAGCCCACCCTATAGTGAGCCCAGATGATTAAACTCCCATCCCAGGGAACTGCTACCTTCAGGATACCTAGCGGTGAGCCATATTAAAATGCAGCCCAGAAAATACCTCCCATCTTAGGGCACTTTTAACCTTCCTACTCACTTTCACAACCATTTATCTTACTGACTAATGCACAGGGGCCTGGGAGGCAAGAAAAGCTATTGCTATTACTCCATTTGGATAGTTAACACAAAAAAGGCAGTGAAGTTTCTTGGAAGTCACCTAGTTAGTGATGAGGAAGCCAGGCTAAAAGTTCAGTTTTGGTTAAAATGGTCCCATGCTGAAAAGATATCAGATGACTGACCAAATAATTGTACTAGCATCTTCTCCTTCAGTGCCTCATTCAAATCTGACACAAGCCTGTAAGAGGGGGAGAGCACAGTGTTTGCTCAAAGCTGAAAGTTAGGGTCCTTAAATCCACTTAGCCTGGAAACATGGGGTAACAGGAGTATCAGAAATCCATATGTTCCTAAACGTGTGCTGATTCTTCTCAAAGTTAATTCATACTAGTTTTGATCAGGGTATATTTTCTCAATCAAAGAATAGTAAAATTAGAATTGTGGGGCAGTGCAAAGGTTTGGAAAAAATTAACATCAAAAAGAGACCCCAGACTCTGAAGGGCTGGAAATCACCACTTCAGACTATTTCTTTGCCAACCTTCCACTCAAAATTCACCAGTTCTGATTTCCGTTCCTTAGAAGGCCTAATCAGTGCTTTAAAATAATAGTAAGCTAATATGATTACATAAAAAAGTATTAATAATGTAATGCTTATCTTTTCCAGGTAATATAGGAGCACTTTTAAATGGGCCTTTTTAGACAACACACTTTAAGTTAAAGCAAACTTTGGAACCCACCATTCTTTAGCTCTGTCCTCTCGCTTGAGCTCCAGACCTGTATACTCTCAGCTTACTAAACATCTCCACTTGAGCCTCCCAGAGGCACCGAAGTGCAATATATCCAGAATTGATCCTCCACTTCTGTTCTTTATCTCATTCAGTGACAATACTAACAATCCATTTATCAAAGTCAGAGACCTGGGAGTTGTGCTAGGTTCTTCACCACCCTACCCCTGGCCAAATGCTGAGTCAATCTATGTAACTCAGCATTTCCCAATTGTGTCCCTGATCAAATCATTTTGGAAAACATTGAGTCAGACAAAGTTAAACCTTTATTATGGGACTTAACAGAGTTTTCTAAGTTACTTTGCATTGCAAAGTCCAGCCATTGTTAAAATAACAAGAATGGTTTGCATGATATTGATGTAACCTGGCAGCCAAGGAGAGTGAACGGGAATGTGAATGCATGAATGATGACATCCTGTAGTAGTCAGTGGGGGTGGTAGACACTGTTGAGTGAGCATGTGTGCTGTGTGGCCATTGGATTCAAAATGACTGAGGGAGTAGAGCAATGAATCTGCATCAAATTTTCCATTAAGCTTGAACATTACTCCATGGAAACCATTTGGATGATTCAGAAGGCTTGGGGACAATGCAATGAGTGCAGCACAAATTAAAGTATGGCACAAACACTTCAAAGATGGTCAAGAATCTGTTGAAAGTGATCCATATTCTGGAAGGCCTACAACAAGCTGAACACCTGAGAACGTTGAATGTGTACAGGCTGCAGTCAACAAAGATCAGTGACTAACAGTACAAGAACTAGAACCTGATCTGCAGATTCCAAAACTACTGTGTCTGAGATTTTGACACAGGATCTTCACACGAAATGTGTCATGACAAAATCCATTCTACAACTTCTGCTACCAGAGCAGAAGGAGTATCGTACTACAGCTGCTAATGACTTCATTCAAACCACTACCAATGAACAAGATTTCCTCAAGAAGGTCATAACCACAGATGAATCATGGGTCTACAGCTAATATCCAAAAACAAATTCTTTGAAAGGGAAGAGAACTCACACAACTCCACTCCAGGAAGACCAAAAAAACAATTAAAAAATGGGCAAAAGACTTGAGCAGACACTTCTTCAAGGAGAACATACAGAGAGCCCAGAAACATGAAAAAATGCTCAGCATCACTAGCCATCAGAGAGATGCAAATTAAAATTACAATGAGATACCACTTCACACCAGTCAGAATGGTCATCATAAACAAAGCAACAAACAACAAGTGTTGGAGAAGTTGTGGAGAAAAGGGAACCCTAGTACACTGTTGGTGGGATTGCAGACTGGTACAGCCACTGTGGAAAACAGTATGGAATTTCCTCAGAAAATGAAAAATGGAACTGTCTTTTGATCTAGAACCCTGAAACACCAATCCAAAAGAACCTATGCACCCCAATGTTCATAGCAAAACAATTTACAATAGCCAAGTGCTGGAAGCAACCTAAGTGCCCATCAGTAAATGAATGGATCAAAAAACTATGGTACATTTGCACAATGGAATACTATGCAGCAGAGAAAAAGAGCTCCTTCCCTTTGCAACAGCATGGATAGAACTGGAAAGCATTATGCTAAGTGAAATGAGCCAGGCAGTAAGGGACAAATACCATAAGATCTCACCTTTAACTGGAACATAATCAACAAAAGAAAAAAGCAAACAAAATATTACCAAAGACATTGAAATTTAGAACAATCTGACAGTAACCAGAGGGGAGGGGGGAGGGAATAGTGGGAGGAAGGGTTTTTTTCAGGAACTACTATAAAGGACACATGGACAAAACCAAGGGGGAGGGTGGAAGCAAGGAAGGGAGAGGGGTTTGGCTGGAGTAAGGGAGAGTGGTGGGGGGAAAATGCAGACAACTGTAATTGAGCAATAATAAAATAATTTTAAAAAGAAAGAAGGAAGAGATTTCAGACCATTGAAGAGATTCAGGAAAATACGATGGAGCAGCTGATGGCAATTCCAACAAAGCATTTTGCAGAGTGTTTTGAACTGTGGAGGAGATGCTGAGAGAAATGTGTGAGGTCCCAAGGTGACTACTTTGAATGGGACTGCAGCATCATTGTCCTATGTACAATGTTTCTTATGTCTAGTATCTTCTTCAATAAATGTCTCTATTTTTCATAGTGTGCGGCTGGGTATTTTCTGGACAGACCTTGTATATATCACCTATTATTGCCCAAATTCATTTGCCCAGGAAACCCTTATCTTCTTTGCAGAGCAGAGTATTCTGCAGTATTTATGTATAACAGAACATCCCTTGAGAAAGAGCGTAAGATAAATTTGAAATTTTTTTGTATCATGAACTCACATAATTTCTGCTATATAAGTAGTGCTAAACTAGCGTACATGTAAGAATGAGTATTAATTGATTTGATAACCAGAAATGTAGAAGAAAACCTGTCTTCTGAAATATCTATTGAGAAATATCTATCAAAATATCACTGATATTTGGTGGGTACTTCTTTATGAAATGTGTTTGTGCATAAGATTGGGAGAAAGTCTAAAAGGAGTTTCCACCGACTAGTAGGAGTTACCTCTGGGATGTGTTGTTAAAGTGGAAGACGAAGAGCTCGCCAAGGCTGATTCCCCCCATGTCCGTGTTGTTTGACTTTGTTATTGCAAGCATATATTACTTTTGTAATTTGTTTTCCTGAAAAATCAATACAGAAAAAAAATAAGTATGTACATATATAAAATGCCTGGTGTAGTAAGCACTATTTTTTCCTTTTTTTAATATATTTTTTTACTGTTCTAGTCTCTTCTTTTGGTAAGCACTATATTTAAAATAAATCTAAAAGAATATAAATGCAAGGAGAGGCAAGATATTCCTTAAAAGGTAGAATTATGTGTGAGAACTTGTCTTTCCAATTATTATAATGTCCTTAAAGCCACAGTCATCATTAAAATGAGATAGTGGTATGAGTTTATAGATGGACAGATGAGTGTAATCGAATATAAATCCCAAAGAAATGGAATAAAGGAGATGAGAAAATTTAGTGTGGGATTATGGTGGCACTTCAAAGTAAATGCAGAAAGATAAACCCAGTAAATTTTATTCAAACAATAGATTAACTACTTCCCAAATAAATATGCTTGTACTTATAACTTATTTTTATACCAAAATAAATTCCAGATGGATCAAAGATTTGAAAGTTATCTATGAAGCCATGAAAATAATAGAAGAAAATGTCAATAATTATTTTTATAATCTTGGTTTGAAGGAAGCCTCTTTAAACTAATACAAAAAGCCAGAAATGATGAGTTCAAAAGGTAGTACATCTGAAAACATAAAAATTCTCTAAAGCAAAAAACTCATTGCAAAGTTAAAATACAAATAGGAAAGAGAGAAAAATGTTTGCATCATACATGACAAAGGGCTAGTAGCTTAATATGTAAAGTTCCCTTGCAAATCATTGAGAAAAATATGACTATGAGTAACCCCAAAGAGTATAAGCCTCAATTTCTTAAACACAGTCTTAATTAAAATTCAAGCTAAAACCAGAGTCACAGGCTTTTAGTAACAAGAATACTGAGAGAAGATTGAGAAAACAAATCCCTGAGCAAGGCCTTGACATTTTATTATGAAGGAAGAAACTTCAGGATATTTAAAAGTCAGATACTTACTTGTATATGTAAAACTCAGGTACTTATATTTAAAACTCAGATAAACATAAGTAATACAGGATATCTAAAACTCTAAGAAACTAAGAATATAAATATTATCCAAGTTGAAGTGAAGTTCTTCCTTATCCTCTTTATACTTAATCAGTGTCTGATCATTACAAAATTGAACCCTGGATCAGTTATTTTCAAGAACTTCTCCTGTGAGGTTCTAGTTCATAAATAATGTTTTGTTATATAACCTTGTGATTAATAAGTACACTTATTTGCTTGTTATAAGAAACTTTATTTTTCATTTGTTATATGAAAATGAATATAAATTAACTCAAGAATGTAATATTTAACCCACTGATTTTTACTCTACTGACATTTTAAATAATTCAAATAGCAAAAACAAAAGGGACAGGGGGCTGGAGGGAGGGAGAAGAAAAAGAAAAGACAGAAAGCCTGTTTCAATTTTCCTGGAGTTAGAAAACCATCTTTTCTTCATTGCATAAATTACTATGTAAGTAAAAAAGAATGGTAACATAATCACAGCCAAAATAATGCAGAACTTCAACTTTTTCCTCAAAATGCTTTAACACAAAAATTGAGAAAGAATATTGTATCAGTCAAGATCCTTTTGGCAGAAAGCTACAGAAAATCTAACATTGTCTAAGCAATAAACACAGTTAATTACTTCAAATAACAAGAAATCTATGATAGAATATTCTAGGGATTGATTCAAGTTCTCACTAATATCAACTGGCTAAATCAATATGGCTATGATTCTCTTGCAAAAATCACCTCCTAAAAAAAAAAAATCCAAAGCAGCTGGGAAGGTTCTTCTCAGAAGCCCTCTCTTCCCAAGCCTTATCTACCAAACTCTACCTATATCCCAATATTCTCAGTTCTCCCCAGGGTTTGGTCTCCAGAAACCTCTGACACTGTCCCATCCTCCCTTGAAGCAATGACTCTAGAGGACTTACTCAACTGGGTGGAGCAGTAGGGGAAAGGGGAGAATACTATGAGGGAAGAAAGAATAAAAACATCAGTGAATATTTTGAAATGCCATCAAATGTGCACCGGCTATTACCTGATTTGGAACTGTCTTCTTCTTAAATCTCAAAAGACATTAGTGATGGAAAGATGCCTTCCTGCCAGCCTATTTTCCTATGTTCTCTGATTATGAGCCTTAGACTTTGCTTACCTTGAGCCTGAAAATACGTTTTACACCTACAGTCATTTTTATAGCAACCACCTCTCTCTATTATTCCACTTAAGCATTCCTCTGCCTACAGCTCCTGGACCACTTCACATTTCATTAGGTGCTTCATCAGGAAGGGAATAAAGAAGTGGGGTAGCTCAAAATGACTGCCTTCATTTGCTGATTTCTTTGTTTTGCCCCAGAAAGCATTTCTGCATCTCAGTTGGCGTATTCAAGCACAGTCAAGAGGAAACCCCTCCTGTCAATTCCAATTCCACTCCATTTACTGGGATACACAGTCAAATGAGCGGTTTAAGTGAGGTTGTTATGAAATAAAATGAATTTGAATTTGCATTACATATTCTTTCAATTATTTACGGATCGGGGTAACCTGTATCAGTGACTTTTCCCCTCTACCCTCCTGAGTCATTGAGAGAAAGCAGAGAGAAAAGTAACTGAGCACTTTTTGCAAGGCCTGGTGGTGATTATTGCTCACTGTGCTGAACTCATCTTCATTAAGGACTGGCACCCTGCCTTCTTCCTACAGCCTTTCAGACCTTTGAAGATCTTTGGGTCTAGGGCCACTACTCTACGGAGCTAGAGGAGACCAAGTGTGATTTGAGAGGTCCTGCCAGATTCCAAGTGTTTTATGCTCCTGAAAATCCAAAATTGAAGTTGATTTTTTGACCACTTTCAGAAAAAAAGTCTAATTAGTCACTATTTGAGTAATTCTTTGGGGGTTTGAGGAATGTCCCCTAAAGGTCACTGTTGGAATGTATATTCGTGGCCTGCCTGCCATGAGGCCTCTCCCCTAACTTTCTTCCATTATCACTTAACGAACCATTACCTAGGAAGGCTCAGAGAATCTGGCCCTGTGTGGGGAGGTAGGTTATAAATAACCTCAAGACTGTACCCTATATAGTAATCAGCATAGGGGTTAGCTATCCATTATTCAGCCACCTGACTATTTAAGTTCATGCACAGACTCCCAGAGAATGTACAAAATAGACACCTACTTGGAAAAATAAATGTCTGTCTTTTTAGTTAAATATAGGAGGTTAAGTGCAAAGGGATCAAGGTATTCACTTTATCAGTCCAGGCCTGGAGCTAGTCGCCAAACCCATATTCTTAAACCAGTCCTCTCCTGATGAAGTCCACTCTCACATCGCTTGTTTCCATCCAAGTTTATGCAGACAATTTGGGCTTTTTTAAAAAAAGTTGTTATTTTTTAAAATATTTTATTTATTTATTTTTAGAGAGGGGGAAGGGAGTGAGAAAGAGAGGCATAGAAACATAGATGTGAGAGAGAAACATCGATCAGTTGCCTCTCGTGTGCTTCCCATCTGGGGATGAATCTGCAACCCAGCCATGTGACCTGACTGGGAATCGAACCAATGACCTTTCCCTTCATGGGATGACGTACAACCAACTAAGCCACACTGATCAGCGAGATGATTGTTTGTCTGTCTGTTTGTTTGTTTGTTTTTTAATAAAGAAGGGCTATACTGGAAAATCAGGGTAGTATATCACTAAAGAACAAATACAAAATTACAAATTATTGATATGGTACTAAAAGTAGATTATAGAACAAAAGGCTGAAGAAAATGAGCATAAACAAAATTAAAGGGTAGCATTCGGAGGTCCTTTAATTACATGGTAATTGGGAGTCAAAGCAGAATCTATTTAGAATCCACAAAGCTTATTAGGAGTCCAGAGAACCAATAGCAAGTCAACCAAAATTAGAAAAAGAAAAAGAAATCAGACTTTAATTGTAAACAGAAGAGTAATCATTAGCTTTTCCCTTTCCCTAGAGTAAGTCATGGATAGTTGCCTGACATTTTACATTTTACTTTAAGGAAAAAAAAAGGATTACACAAGTGGCCTACTCATTAGCAGGTTTTTCTGTGTTACTGGCCATCAGAAATCTAGCTCAAGTGCAAGATTAAAAAACATCTTCCCAATCCCTCCACAATAGCATACTCTTCAGATTGTCCTGTGTTCATTTCAGGTCTACAACTACAGGCAGAGGACCTCACTGTGCGTATGTGCAAGACAGCTTGCTTGTGCCTTCGTGCCAAGTCACCATCTGACACGCAAACCAATTACATGTGCATTGAAAATACAGTTAACCCAAAGACTTTGGGAAATGTGTCTTACTGCTAAGTAACTAAGAACTCTATTCAGTCGCTGCCATGTTCACGTGACAGAGGTGATAAGGTCCACATAAGCTAGGATCACATACATATTGATACAGGATCAGATGATTCTGAAACTGGTTATATCTTTTTACAACCATGCTTATTATATAGCAGTCAAATATGATTTTTTAATACTTAAATTAATCCCACCATAAAATCTATAACTCTGTTAGGGCTCCATTTGCCTAATACATTAAAGCAACCTGTTTTTCAGTTAGAATAAAATTATGACAGACATTTTTGAAATGGCAGATTATGTTGAAAATTACCAACTGTTAATATATGGACAACTACCCCAATCTCTCAACCTTATTTGGTTTTACTTTAACACCTTACAGTTCCCTAGTCAGATTCATATACTAATCTGCTCTGTGTAGATTCTAGGAACATTTCTGTAGTGTAAAAAAAAAGTAGAAACATCTACATTTTTATTTTACTTTGCTAATTATTAAATTATTTATTAAGTGGTTTTTTGTACACATTTTTATTTGGGTACAAAGTTCATATCCCAAGGGTTTCATGTTACACAATTTTTAAAAGACTGCATTAAGTCTTTCATCGTTAATAAGCATCTGGTGGGTATAAAGTCCTGTGATGGACTACAAAAATGTACAAAGTGGCATAGGACTAATATAATACAACAAGTACCACAGGAGCTCATAGGGGAGACGGCTTCCAGGGAAAAGATAGGGCAAGGCTTCCTGGAGGTGATAGAACAAGAAGTAGGCTGGAAAGAGTAAAAAGGATCCTGTTCAATAGCTGAGCAGATATTCCATTCATTTATTGGGTGTATACTTGTTGAGCCATAACCACTGCTGAAAAATGTCATGGGTGCAGGTGCAAAGGGGGATACACTTACAGATGTCGGAGTAACTGCCAGCAGATTGGCCAAAGTAAATGTGACATAGTTTAGGGCTGTGACGAGAGCGATATGGCTCCCAAGGTACTGACTGACTCATGAACCTTAATGCCAGCGGAAGGAGTCTGGGCTCTACCTCCGGGCAATATGAAGCCATTAGAAGTGTATCACCAACAGAGAAATAGCAGCAGCAACTTTAACTTGAGTAGAAAGAAAATGGAGGCAAAGAAACAAGGCAGACAGCTGCTGGGAATGTTCCTGGACATCAAGACATGTCAGAACTAGTGTTATCGATTTGGGAGTCATGCATAGGTGGTGTTCAAAGCCACAGATTTGCAAGAGATTATCTAGAGAGGGAGATCATGTAGACTAGAGTGACAGGAGAGTAAGATCAAAGAGACAACACTGGAGAATACAAAATTGAAGCAGTAGACTGGTCGGCAACAGGAAAACTGGGGGAATGATGTCTCAGACGCCCAGAGAGCAGAGTTCTGTCCGACGGGATGTGAACAACACAGCGTTTGCTGCAGAGAGGTCACACAGGATGCAAGCTGAAAACCAGCGCTCGATGAACCCAGTGTGAGCAGCGTGGTTGTTTTGTGGAAGCAAAAATCAGAATATTCTGACTGTAGAGTGAGCACAAGGGAGGAGATGAAAACCAGGCAGAATACTCTTTTAACAAATAGGGCTATGATGGGCTCTAGTGAGGAATAGCAGTATCTTGGCCAAGGAGAGAACTGTTTAGAATGCAGAAGGTCTGGGAACATTTATGTATTTTAGGGAAGGAGCCAGAGAAAGGAAGAAATGGAGGATACAACACACACCCCCAAAAAAAGAATCAACTGATATAGTAAGAATGCACATTCTAGGAAGTAATTTATGAGAAGCAATCCTAAAATTCACCACCACAGAGTCAGGCACAACATCAACCAGCTGAGAAAAAAAGAAGGAAACAAAAATTGGAAACTCCGATCAGGGCCAGGAAGGTAAGAAACAAAGCACTGTTGTCCAGCATGTCATGATGTCACTTCACCCAGGGCAACCTGAAGAATAGTCCAGGATGACATCTCTGTGCACACTGACTGCCTGTACTACAAGAGCATTGCACATGTTCCTGACCATAAATGAGCTCTGAAGTGAACGTTACCCCCTGTTTTCTAAGACTGGTGTTGTAGGTGCCCCTTGAAAGACGCAGTAGGGATATCCCAGCTGTGGGTTCGATGAAGTAACAGGAAGAATGAGGAAGGGTGCAGAGTATCAAAAAAAAAAAAAAAAAGGTGAAGGGTAGGCTCCCTTGATCCACCTACCCTTGGCCAAAGTGGTGTAATTCTTGATGGCATTTTAATTAAGTAGAGGAGAATTTGTTAGAATGAGCGAGTAAAATTTAGCACATTATGCAAATGACTTCCAGTAAATTTCTCAAAACATATCCCCAAATATTTCACTGAGAGAGATGCAGACCTCTCAGATAAAGTAAGTTTACTCTTAAATTTCTAGGGTGAGCTGCTTTGAGGAGAGCACTAGTCCCCAGAAAACCTCCAGTTGCTACCACTTTCCATAGGGCTTCTCCCCATAGACCACTGATCAAGGTTATATTGCAAGAGTCTGACTGAGAAGAGGCCTACAAGAAGGGCTGCAGGCTCTTCAAATTATCACAGGGCCTCTTGAATTTGCCTGTTAGAAGGTTAATCCTAATTCCTGTAAATGAACCAGATTTGAAAATAGGTGTTTAGGAGCAGAAGCGGCCCCAGTGCCACGGCTCACAAAGCAGCCAAGCAAGTAGCGTGTTCAGCCCACCATTCAATGATAATAGGTTTACCAAGCAAAATAAAAGCTAAATTGGGGATAGGGGAAAGCATTTTACCCTATTTGACCTCTTAGTAAAGTCACCAGGGTGCACTGGGGGAACAGAACGGATAGGAAGGAAATGTGGATGTACCCCCCACCATCTGAGCTGATGGTCCCTTGTGACAGAACTGAAACAGAAAAAAAGAAATTGTTTCCAATCATTTCAGAGTTTTGTTATTTGTTTTAATTTTATGTATGGAGGTGGGTCAGTGTCTGTCAAGTTCTCCTGCCCGGTCTCCACTATTAACACTCAGGACTGTGTAGTTGAGCCCAAAACTACTCCAGGGGCAGCATCATCTCCTCAAATCTCTCCCAGCTCCTGTCCCTGGAACTGCCCTCTGTCCCCACAGACCACAGATACACACAGACACACCCAGAAATCCCCACAGCGCTTCTACATGACAGCCCCTTGTGAAGGGCACAGGTGAAATAAACCATAATTCGGGAGGTCTGAAGGTCCATGTTGCATTGCGGTTTATTTTACCAACCCCAAAATTATGCTTTTAAAGAATACCAAAGCCAATTCATCTACAGAAAGAGAACATTGTATGGATTATTAATTCTGTTTACGCCTTTTTGCATAAAGATCATTGGGTTTTCAGACCACTGGTTCTGCACGTACATCCACACAACAGCCTGCATGAGCTCCCTTGCAAATGTTAATGTCTCTTTGTTAATGGGAATTCTTGTAGTGGGTGTATATATGTGCACTACAAACAGTTTTTGAGTGATCCTTGCCCTCCTGATTCCTATCATTTTCTAAAATAACATTTTCCCTGGTAAAGGAAGGCACAAAGCAGAAAATAAAAATTATTCATAAGCCCCAACTCAGGAACAAACTTTCTTATTTTGATGCATATACTTCCAATCTGGTTTTCCATGCATAAATCCACTTCTTTCTTTCAAAATAATATTGTACTATGTATACTTATTTTTTAGGTATATAACATTGTAATTTGATATCTGTCTTATACTATATCATAAACAGCTTTCTTTCAATTAATATATTACACACATTTTTCTATACACTAAATATTCTTCCAAGACTAATTTTCAAAAGATACATATTATGCCATACAATGCATATTGTTCAACCATCTCCTATTGTTGGATATTTAAGTTGTTACTAATATTTTGTTATCATTAGCCAGATTGTGTTGAACATTCTTTTATCCTTGCCTAAATCCAAAATTATTTCCTTAGGGTACAATCTTGTAAATTGAGTTGCTGAGTCATTGGGATTAGGCAATTATTAAAGCTTTCCATATATTGTAAAATTGCTTTTCAGAAAGATTATAGCAATTTACATTCCTACCACTATCAAAGTACATTTTTCCCCATTTTCCAACACTAGGTTTCCCATTATTTCAACTTTCTACTTTTTGGACTAGAACTTGTCCTGACCATTGCCTTTAAGCCAGTAAATGAATGGCAGACGAGTGTCAAACATGTTTGTTCCCATGTCTTTCATAAAAACTGACCGTTGACTTGTTAAATCTGATCACTGAACACTGTTCTAATGTGGCTCCCAGATCCTCACTTTTTTTTATGGCTAATCTGTTCTTTTTCATCCACACAAAATGTTTCTGATCAGATATCTAAATGCTCTTAAGTAAAAATAAAGGCAATTTCAAACAGTTGGTGATAGAAATTCCAAATATGGTTCTATAAAACCTAATGATGTTTTGAATTGTAAAACTCTCAGTTGAGAGGAGAGTTTTCAGCAATGACTGTGGTGATACTAACATGAAGATCTAAAGAGTAAACAGCTCAGATTCCTGAACAGACCTCTGAGGAATGAAAACTGGGTAAAAGTTAGCAGCAGTGAACAGAACAATATCGGAGTAAACAGACTGTATCTATTCCAAGAGATAAGATTGATGAAATCCAGTGTAGCACTAATATATCTCATCCATATAGTTATATAAATAGGATTTGGAAAAGAGCTTATGGAAATGTTGCTATTGGAAGGAAGGAAGGAAGGAAGGAAGGAAGGAAGGAAGGAAGGGAGGAAACACAGGCTGTCAGGCCATGGCAGGGGGCTTGTTTTATGTAATGAACAAACTATCTCCCCAAAGTGTCATCCTAAAACTGGATCTGAGCCTGGTAGGGTAATATAAAATGGATGTACTGAAAATAATTGTTTTAACTAGTAATGCTAGTACATATGAAGTTATGATTTACATCTAATTTCTCAGTTGGAATTCAATAATTAATATAAAAGGTAACTTCTGGAAGTGTCTGACAGAGAAACCCATTATTTCTGCGTAAGGCTGCCACCTGGCCTCCATGTCGACCACAATAGTAAATGAGTCCCAGAATGCTAGGAAAAGCTGACACGCTGAACTAATCTTTAATTTATTGATTTGCTAGCTCACTGGAAAAAAAGTAGTATATCAATAAATGGCTTTAGTTAAGAAGTTAAGGTCCAAGAAGAAATGGTGAAGGTTTGATGGAGTATACCAAGTACATCAAGGTTTATAAAAAATAAAATCAAGAGCTTCTGGGAGAAATTGATGTCTGGTAAGGATGCAAGAGCATCAAACAATATGAACTTCAAGATCAACAAACTCAGAGATCTATTTTATAATGTCCTTCTTTTTTTCTGCCTTTTTATTGGTACAAGATAAAAAATAACAATAAACTGAAATTTTTAAGATAAACTAATCTAAAAACAGTAAGCGGAATGAATAATTTAGAATGCTAGGATCCAACAAAGTATGACTTTGTAACTTAGGACTTTATGCTTAATTATAATGATCAATTAAAGAAATCTCTGTATGAAAATTAAAAATAGGGAATCCTAAATGATAGAACTAAAAAGAAAGTAAAGAGAAAAGGCAATGATGTAAAATTAAAATAATCCTTAATTCTGAAGATGAAAATGGTCCCTGAACATATTTAAATTACTTCTTGCTCTTACAGTCTTATATTATTCTTTCATAAGAAGAAATTGTAAAAATTTTCCTTTATACTGAGAAAATGTTGCTGAAACACATTTTCTGAGTGTTTATAATATAACATGTTAATAATTTGGAGATATAGAAAACTATCTCTTCTTAACAAACATGGAAAATTGACAGTTAATTTTGAATATAATTTTAAGTAAATTTTTTTAGTAAATTTTATAATTATACATGTGGTGCTATGTTTCAGAAGTTTTGATTAATCAACAGAAAAATGACTCATTATGTCATTCTTCAATACACATAATTACTAAAAAACTTGGGTATTACTTTCTGACATTTTTATTTGAATTAATGTTTATTGTAAAGTTTTTATCATAGGGTACATAAAATTGTGCATCTTTCTTTTTTCATTTAACAGCATAACAGAAGCATTTTTTTTCTGTTACTGCAGGACAGCTACCAAATATACTCCCAGTTTGCCATAATTTGTTATTATCTTTGTTAGACATTTGAGTTGCATTATGTATTGCTATGTTACAAAAACCATTGCGATGAGCATCTAACTGCATAGGTTTTGATTGCCTGTGTAAACTGATTTTGCAGAAATGTCAGCCATTCCTCCCCTTTGGGTGACCCACCCTCTTGCCATGCAACTGTGAGTGTCCTCCCACTCTGACTCAGAGCTCAGCCATGTGACTTGCTTGGCAAATAGGATATTAGTAATGCTGATGCATGCAAGTGCTTGCACATTGGAGCTTTCTCCCTTGCTCTCCTGGGAACCTGTCACCATATCAACAAGTTTGGGCTGGCTTGCTGGATGATGAGACACGTGGTCCAGCTGCTATCATCCTTTCTGCAGACCTACCTACCAACCACCAGACATCCTTGGTGACCCAGCCACCAGCCAACTCACTAACCGAACACAGATTTTAGCAGCCTTGCTGATACCACAAAGCTGGCCTAGATGAGAAGAAATTCACCTACTGACCCATGAAGTCATGAGCTACATAAATGGTTATTATTTCAAGCTACTTTGTTTTGGAGTGGTTCGTTACACAACAAAAGCTAACTGATATAGACTTCTATATTTTCTTGTGCTGCTTTCCCAGAAATCAATTTACTAAGTCAAAGGGTAAGCACACTTACTCTTCAGTTCACATTTAGTGATGATAACATGTTATGGTAAACAGTCTACCTTCTCAGCACTCACTAGCTCCCCAAATGGATTAGTGACCATGTCACTATTATCCGAGTAGTTTCTATTGTCTTCAAAGACTATTTTCTTCATGACCAGCATGAGGTATCTGAGACATCAGTGGGCCAAAGAGACCCCTGCAGGGATAGTCCTTGAGACTCAGAATTTGAACCCCCAGCCCTGATGGAGACAGATTTCCCAGGTCCCAAATGCACGAGCAGTGTGGAAAGTTTACTGTACTGGGGCATCCTTATTGTCAGGCCCAATGAGATCCACTCTGAAGGAGTAAAGCCATTTTATCTCTTACTTTCTTTCACTCGCCCATTCAAAACATATTTACTTAGAGTCTAATAGCTAATGAAGCTGGTGCTGGGAGGCAGCAAGAAAATGGTTTCTACCTTCAGGGTGCTCAATCTTCTAGAGGAGAGGAGAGACATCTAGCCACGCAGACACTGCAGCCAACTCTAGACTTTCTCTTAACTGTATCCTGAAACATACTCAGCTGATGGCCACCCAGCCCCTACTTTAATCCTAAATTCATTTCTCTTGACTCTGGTAGTAAAGTAAAAGTAATTGAGAACACAATAATTTTTATATTGATTACATGTTGAAATGATAATATTGTGGATATATTGGGTTAAAGTATACTATTAAAATTAATTTCACCTGTCTCTTTTTAAATTAATGTTGTTATCAGAAAAAAAATTAATGTATACCTCACATCATATTTCTATTGGAGAGTGTTGGCCTAGATAATTTCAAAACCTGGAGGAAAAGGATGCTGATTTAAACAAATTAATTGAATGAAGTTCATTGCAATTTGGACAAAGGTGAAGACTCATATCAGATCATAGTACTGGGTCAAAGCATGGATTTGGAGTTCTCCCCTAGGCATAGAAACTTGGAAGGCTACCTAAGGCTTCGGTTGGCGACATGGAATTATCACAGAAACACATAACCCTCAAGCTCCACCCCCATCGCCTATCTCTGAGCATATTCTGGCCATGACTTCTCAACCCCGTAACCAACCTCAGCTCACCCAACATAGTGAATCTTCTACTGGGAAAGGACACTTTCCAGATTGGGAAAGGCTAGAATAAAATATAAATATAATAAATAAAACCCATAGCATTAATAATTTTGTGTTAAGTTTCAGAAAAAGTTTTTATATCATTGGGACAATTGATATGTGTCTAGTATTAAAGTATTTTAATTATAAGAGAATTTAGCATATTAGAGATTGTGACTTGTTAAGTTTTATAATTCCAACTTAAAAGGTCTAATAAATTTTAGAATTGTTTCAAAAGAATTATGAGAATTTTTTGAAAACCTGGTAAATAATGTTGGAATATTTCAAAGAACTTGTTTATCATTTGCTTCAACATATTTGCAAACTCGATGTGGATTTACAAGATCTGCCCTGTGTAGTTTGACGTGCCCTGTCAGGCACTCACAGTTCTATAAAAGAAATTAAAATCTATTAAATATATTGGTGCATTTTTAAATGTTTAAGGAATTTAATTAAATTAGATTTGTAAATAGGACTGGTTGTTTGAGGACATCTGGTTTTTCCAACTTGAGTTAATTAAAGAACTAATCTAAAAAAAGTAGAGTTATTTGTTTTTATTTTAATAGATTTTTATATAGAACACAAGATTTATAAGTCAAAATGAAAAACTTAATAAAACATTTAATTTTTTAAATTTCTATAAATTATGCATTTAAAACCAAAGTATTATAAATGCGGGGGTTTTTTTCTATGCACAAAAGCCCCACTCAGGATATGGAAAAATCATGCACAGCAGCAAGGAAAGGTATCCAAAATGCTTAAGGAAAGCCAAGTCCATCCTTGTGTTGAAATTATACTTGCTTCCCGGGGCATGTTTCCATCAGAGAATTAAAAAGGCGATCTGCTAGGAGGTAAAAACGTTGTGTTGGCTGTCACCTCGGACCCCATTATCTGCCTCAGGAAGCCAGAATATCTCCACTCTTGGAAACACTGTCCTGGTCACACCCTGGAACCTTGGCGGTGGGTGCGGGCAAGACTTCTGTGGGCAGCTCTTCACCCACGGGGACCTCTGTTTTGAGAGAAGCAGTCCACCTTTGACGGAGGCCTCAAAAACAGTACTTCACATTGCTTGAACTGGTAATAAAGGGACAATAAAAACTGAGCAAGAGGCTCTTGGAGTCCTGAAATTTCTGTCTCATTATTACAAAAAGAATCAAAGTTGGGCCTAGTCCAGAAAGAAGAGAGGCCTAATTTTGGCAGTTTCGAAAGTGTTTGTCTCAGGCCCACACTGGCAACCATATTGAAATGCTGGCCCACACAAGCCTCATACTTTGATACCCCGTTCTTTTCTTTCAGAAAGAAATAAGAAATAAGCCTGAAAACACAGTTTGGGGAAAATTGTGAAAGGCCCTAGACAAAGACCAGAGGGCACTTGCTTTATTCCAAAGGCAGTGATGATGACCTCATGGGGTAATAGTAGCGCATCTGACTCCAGATCAAAGACAGTGATGAGCTGGCAAAGATTTTAAAAGAGAAAAGTAAATTTATTTTTTTAAAGCATTTTTGAAAGACCACTCTTTTCTGTAGAATACATTCAGGAAGAGACTGGAAGTGAGAGACCAGTTAGAAAGTATTACAAGAGCCACTCAAGATCTGAACTCATGTTATAGAAATGGGAGGATGACTAATTTATGGCCCAAATAGGAACACTTTTATGAGTGAAAGATGGTGCTAATGTGTTGGGAACCGTTCTACCTGGTTTCAGGAGCTGTAACCCCCACCCCATGGCTAGGCTGAGTAAGAGCCCAGGGGACCTATTTCATCTAAGTCTGTTCTGTCATGAGGACCTGAGCCACTAAGGAGACAAAGCTTATCTCCCTGGAAGGAGCACCACTTCTGCTGCATCCATAGCTGGCCCCAATGCTTGGTCTGTTAGCCAATGACAGGTAAGACCCCTCAAAGGAGGAGCAACCTAAGCCAGGCATGACCACTTGGAAGGCCTTCATGGAAGGACTCAGGGGGCTGCAGCAAAGAGGGGGTGATGGACCCTTGCCCCTGGCTATTCTAACATAGCCCAAGTCCCCATTTCTGTCTGGGAGATGTCTTCCTTATCTCTTGCTTCCTGGCTCTAATCCGTTTAAGCCTGAAACTATGACAGAGGACGGTGCAGCCCTGTGCCAGCCAGAGCGGCTCCCCGGGTGATCGGGCATAAGAAAGAATTTGTAAAGTCCTGTGAAAACTGCTTTGCTAAGAGTGCTCTCATGTAAATGATACGGGTCCAAGCAAGAAGTGAATTTGTTCCTCAAAGTTTTATTGCTCTTTAGCTGCCTGACCCCGACTCAGAATAGGCCCTCAGAGTTCTTTGTACATTATCTATTGTTTGATCCTTACTGCCTGATAATGATTAATAAGCCTGTATTCCTATACAAAACCACCCGATAAAAGCCCATTGAGGAAGAGGCTCTTGGCCCTTCTCCTTTGAGAGACTGGCCACCTCTCCTCCCCAAGCAGATCGTATCTTGGTAGTTTTATTCTCACCCATGATGGAGGGATGGGGCTCTGTGGGCAGAGCCCCCCCACACACACTAATGGAATGGGGTGCTGGCTGTAAACCCAACCATCCTAAGCAAACTGGGGATAATGCCACTCAAGCCAGTGGAAAGACATAGGAAGAAAGATGAGAGAAAAATGTGAAGGATAAAGAAAAAGAGTTAGTGATTTACCATGTTCAAGACGTCCAGAGAACAGGAAGGGTCAGATATAACGATGAGCTCCGGAGAACCCAGAGAACACTGGTGCTGTTTGTAGAAACAGGACACACCTGGGTGCTGTGTAGGGGCAAGAGGTAACCAGGTGAAACCATCAAACAAGCGCCAAATGTCTGGATGTGGAACTGAGGGACTCATCTCCATAAGAAGGGAGGGAAAAGAAGACAGAGACAGACAGTCACAGGAATACACTTACTGTTGGGATAGAAAAGGAGGGGAGGACAGTGAAGGAGTCAGCGAAGGGGCAAGAGACATGCAAGGAAGAAAATCGGGCATTATCACCAGCACAAGGACTTTCAAGTGAGTTCAGAGAAAACAGGAGGAAAGGGACAAAAGACAGCGCAGGAGACCCCAGGCTGAGAAGAACAGAGCCAAAGACCCTGTATGTGGGAGTTACCAGTGAACAAGAAGCAGGTTCTTCAGAGATGCACGCTAAAGCCACACTGCAAATAAAGGCCAGTGGTGAGTGGCGATGAGAAAATATTGGATTGCGAGAGACTTCCAGCCAAGATGGAGGCGTAGGCAGATGCACTGTGCCTCTTCTCACAACCAAATTAAGGACAACAAAGATTTAGAAACAAGAAAACAACCAGATCTCAGAAAATCAAACTGTTTGGAAGTCCAACAACGATTCATCCATACCGGTAAGAGGGGCGGAATCGCCGCAGGAAAAAGCGGAGGTGCGGACGGGCACGCAGGCAGCAGCGGCTGGCAGCCCCCAGGTGCACAGGCGGCGACTAGCAGACCCCGGACACGGGGCGGCAACTGTGCAGAACCAGTGAGGCCGCACAAGGTGGCTGGCTGACCGGGTGGCCCCACATTCACGCGCAGATAATCCAGGCAAAGGGGAAGCGGTGGAAGGGGCTGGAATCTGAGAGTGAGTAAAGCAACCGCCATTATCTCCTCTCAGACCCCGCCCCCACATACAGCGTCACTACCCAGCGACTGGGCTGTCCTGCCTTGGGGAACACCTGAGGCTCCACCCCTCACTACGTAACAGCCCCGACTAGACAAAACAAACAAACAAACAAAAAAAAAGCCCAGAAATGAAAATGGCTCAAACTGGAGAACAAATCAAAGCCCCAGAGCCAATTTATCTAAGCGATGAAGAGATTGCCAACCTATCAGATGCACAATTCAAAACCCTGGTAATCAGGATGCTTACAGAATTGGTTGATTTTGCTCACAAATTAGTTGAAAAAATGAAGGCTACAATAAGTGAAATGAAGAAAGATGCATGGGGAACCAACAGAGATGGGAGGAAAACTGGGACTCAAATCAATGGAGTGGACCAGAAGGAAGAAAGAAACAACCAAACAAAAAACGAGGAAGAAACAAGAATTCGAAAAAAATGAGGAGAGGCTTAGGAACCTCTAGGACATCTTTAAACGTCCCAACATCCGAATTATAGGGGTACCAGAAGGGGAAGAAGAAGAGCAACAAGTGGAAAACTTATTTGAACAAATAATAAAGGAGAACTTCCCCAATCTGGCAAAGCAAATAGTCTTCCAGGAAGTCCAGGAAGCTCAGAGAGTCCCAAAGAAGTTGGACCCGAGGAGGAACACACCAAGGCACATTATAATTACATTACCCAAGATTCAAATGAAGGAGAGAATTCTAGAAGCAGCAAGGGACAAGGGGACAGTCACCTACAAAGGAGTTCCCATCAGACTGTCAGCTGATTTCTCAAAAGAGAACTTGCAGGCAAGAAGAGGCTGGAAAGAGGTATTCCAAGTCATGAAAATCAAAGGCCTACATCCAAGATTGCTCTATCCAGCAAAGTTGTCATTTAGAATGGAAGGGAAGATAAAGTGCTTCTCAGATAAGGTCAAGTTAAAGGAGTTCATCATCACCAAGCCCTTATTATATGAAATGTTAAAGGGACTTATCTAAGAAAAAG
>PVKU01003331.1:0-183250 GCA_004027475.1 Anoura caudifer
CTGGTCAGCCCCCTGCCTTGCGCAGCCTCACTGGGTCTGCACAGTTGCCACCCTGTGCCTGGGGTCTGCTAGCAGCCATCCGTGCACCTGGGATCCGCTGGCCGCTGCTGCCTGTGTGCCTGGTTCGCACCTCCACCTTTTCCTGCCACGACTCCGCCCCTCTTACCAGTCTGGATGAATGTTGTTGGACTTCCGTACAGTTCAGTTTTCTATGAGTTCTGGTAATTTCCTTGTTTCTAAATCTTTGTTGTCCTTAATTTTGGTTGTGCAAGGAGGCACAGTGCGTCCACCTACGCCTCCATCTTGGCCGGAAGTCGTGTACGAAAATGTCTTAATGAACTGTTCTCCTTGATTGTTTGTATCCCATGAAAACTAAAGATATTCTAACGTTATTTTGCATTCCTATATTACAAGAGCCAAGGTGTCTCCCCCAAAAAGCAGACCTCTGCTTAGAGATCCTTGACTGGTTTCCACACTAGCGTACGTGACGTACCAAGACATCCACAGCATTCAAGCCTTCCACGAGCAGATCGTTATTGCAGTTAAAGCTCCGGCGGAAACCAGACTGGATGTCCCGGCACCCAGAGAAGTAGGTAGTCCAGGTTTCAGAGAAGACTTGGAGAGGGAGGGGCCCCTGCGGAGGCCACCCGTTGGCGCCGTCTCGGTGAGCGCGCACCCCTCGCGTGCCACCTGCCGGCACAGCGGCTGCAGCTCAAGGCACCGGGCGCACTTCCCGTTGCTCTCAGTGACGGAGGGACGAGGTCGTGCTGCCACCCTGTTAAAGATGAGGGCCTGACGCTTGGAAAGACGGGTCCACCTCCTCGCAGTCACACAGAAGAAGCGGAACCAGAATCCAACCCCAGATAGCTTGGCTTCGGGGTTTGTCCTTAACCCGTGAGCAGTGCCTCACAGGGGAATCCCCGGGAATGGGCCTCAGTCTCCAAGTTCCCAAAGGGGGCCTGGTGTCAGCCAAGGTTCTAGGGAGTTAACTCACTGACCAGACTCGGCAAAGACTGGCGAATACACTGGAACATAAGTTGTCCGTTAAAATGAAAAGCGAAACGGCCCTGGAAATGAAAATAGTGTTATTAAGCCGCCAGCTTCTTAACACACTCCCTCCCTGAAGGAATGTTTATGTCGAAAGGTCACTGTCATCGGAGGATTGCTTGGTGAGGCCGAGGAGTGCAGCCGTCTGGCAACGGACCAGCGGCTCCGACGGCCCTCAGGCGCTCATAGTGATGCCGTCATTGCCGCAGGGTTTTCCTCAGCGTGGGGAGTGCCTGCCACTCACCTCTCCTTTACCCCAGCAGACCACTGTCCGAGGGAGAGCCCCTGTCCTACTGGGTGGTGTCTCATAAGCTGATGGAGGAGCAGCCTGCTTTTACTCCGTCGTACGCTCAGGTCGCTACTTCTTGGGGATGTTTCCTAGTTGGTTTGGATATAGAGGTATTCCAAGTATCCTAAGTGACATTTATATTTAAGTCATTTCACAGGTATTTAAGTGACCTCCTCCCCTTTTTAATTACCTGCCAATGTTTTAACACATCCTTACTCTGGGGTGTGATAGCCCATTCTGCAGTGACTGGCAGGCTTGGAGTCTTCCCCTGTGCTGTGAGCTGCTCCAGACTGTGATTGCCAAACCTTGCCGAGCCTTTTGGTGGCGCCTGCCTTTTCAGAGTCCCGTTTAAAAGCCCGTGCACCGGGACCCTTGGGCATCCCTGCTCGACGAGGCAGAAGGGAAGTGGGTGGTAGACAGGAGCACGTGTGAGCAGTGGAGTCGCTCTGCCCGGGTCCTCAGAGAAATCCGGGTGCCTCGTGCTGGGGCGGGCCCTGGCTTTCCGGTCCAGGGCAGCCTGCCGGTTTTCCGTAACCATAAACAGTTCTCTTGGCACGTGCTCTGTGTCCACTTGTGTAGCTCTGGGCTCTGGCTCCTGCTCTCCGTGGGCAGAGTTGTGTGGCTGTGACAGACAGGATAGCCCCCAAAACCAAAAGGATTTCCTGTCCCCCTCTTGCAGACGGAGGGTGTTTGCTGACCCCAATTTTGTTGCACATGACATCCACAGCTGGCTGCCAGTCTGAGCAGCATGTCGGTTTCTTCTGTTACTGAGAAGTACCTGTCCAGTTGCACAGTATACCCAGCCTGGCACCTGGTGGCTGAGTGCACGTGCTCTCTATCCCACTGTCTGGTGCCCACGAGGTTTTGTGACTGAAGTGCTGCGTCTCTGAGCTGTCCAGGGTCACGGTGAGGTGTGCAGCCCAGGCCCACCCGCACCAAAGTGGGGGGAACGGACCTACAGTCAGGCCCACTGCCAAGCAGAACTTCTAACAAAGGAATCACTTGCAACCGGAACTGTTCTTAAGAATTTAGCATAACTCTCAGTAGAAGTTCCCAATTTCTTATTATCTCGTGGATTTTAGCATTTTAAATTGCATGAGGTGTTATTTTGTCTTGATGTCATCCTCCTTCCCAGGTGGACTAAGAATGCTCCTTCCTGTTAGCTCCTCAGTGTTCTGGAAATCTAAACACAGCCTTATCATTTGAGACTGCTGGGGATCTTTGTTTCTTTGTCAGTAAAACACTGATTCTGACGCTCATGTATGTACAGGTGCCTCGACGGGGCCAATCGACCCCCCAGGCAGAGAAAGACGGCTCTGGAGCTCTCGGGTGCTCGCGCCGTGGCTCTGCAGCCGCTGTGCAGTGGTCAGGTGGCTGGTTTAGCAGCACGGATTGGCCAGTGGGTTTAACGTGACTAAAGCTTAGTACACGATTTTTCTTGGATACATGATAGAAAGGAAACTGAATTTAAATGTTCAGAAATGCACCTTGAAACTTGCGGTTCTAAAAAGTGAAAGCTGTACTTCATGCTTTCTCCCCTTCACGCGGATGTCGACGTGTCTTTCGCTAGGACTCCATCACGGTGCACATACGGAGCAGCAGAGGGCCCATCGATGTCTACCTGTGTGAGGTGGAGCAGCACCGCTCCCGCAGCAAGGGGCCCGAAGGGGCGCGGAGCTCGGCCTCAAAGAGCAAACACCCAGAAAACCCTGCTCAGGGTAAGCACACCAATTTTGTGATCTGGGGAAATTAAAGCTTCTAGTGATTTTTAATTATATAACAGTTTTTAAAAAAGTATTGGGGCGACATTTGTTAATAAAATTGTGTAGGTTTCCGAGGAAAGAAATTAAGATACAAACAAGTGGAAGCATATACCCTTTTATACGGATAAGGAGGACTTAACATCATTAAAATGTCCAAACTACCCCCAAAAATCTATAGATTCAACGCAATTCCTATCAAGATACCAATGGCATATTTCACAGAAAACAAATACTCCAAAAGTTTACAGGGAACCACTTAAGGCCCCGGGTAGCCACCGCAGTCTTGAGAGAGAACAGCCGAGCTGGAGGAACCACGCTGCCCGATACCCGACTCTACGACGAGGCCATTAGGAGGGGGACAGCCTGGCGCGGGCGCAAAAACAGACACACGGATCAGTGGGACAGATCAGAGAGTCCCGACGCAGCCCGTGTCTTCACGGTCGCTCAGTGTTTGACAGAGGAGGCAAGCACGTAGTGGGGTGAAAATAGTCCATCCAGTAAATGGTAGTGGGGGAACCGGACAGATAATGCACAGAAACAGGAATGAAACTAGAACACCTTCTTACAGCGTACCCAAGAGTAAACTCAAAGTGGATTAAAGACTTGAATGTTGGACTCGAAACCATAAAAATCCTAGAAGAACATATAGGCATAAAATCTAGGACATGTCTGGTAGCAATATTTTTCCTGATATATCTCCTCGGGCAAGGGAAACAAAAGAAAAACTGAACAAATGGACCACATCAAACAAAGTTTTTGCATAGTGGAAAAAATCAGCCAGAAAATAAAAAGGAAACCTGCTGAACGGGACAACGTACATGCCAATGATAATAGTTATAAAAATTGCACGTTGTGGTCTTGAGATAGTTTTACTTTCCCTAGCTACAAAAACACAACTCTAAAAATTACAAGGTAATTCTTAACATAGTTTGGAATATTTCTAACAACCTTACAGTGGAACTCCATGCTGTTTTGATAAGAGGGAAAACTTGGAGTTGCAGTTGGTCCCATTGGCGCTGCGGGGGGCGCTCTGTAGAGAAGGCCGTCGGCCTCCTCGGCGGCGCGCCTTCAGGTGCGTGTTGGCGTCCGGTTTGCTCTTGTGACTTAAAACATTAGCCTTATGCCACTAACTTAAGGATATGGTTTTTGACCAGGGTTCTTCCATTTTTTTTAAAGCAGTTGAAATGTGTGTCCTGTCACCTGATTGCCTTTTAAAGCCTCACTTAGAAGACCTTTCCTTTTTGTTACTTTTCAGAGGAAACTCCTCCACAGCCAAGCGAAGAATTGCTTGAAGTGAGCAACTGATAGCAGGATCTGAGAAGGCGTGCGCTGCGTTCTGGAGCGTCCCGTGGATGACCAGGCATCCAGTTTGATTCTCAGAGCAATACGCCCGCGTGAGGTCCCCTCACTCGCCGTCGGTAGCAGCATTAAGGCCAGTAGCTCTTGGAGTAGTTCACTACTTAGATGACGGCGGATTTCTGTGGTTTCTGCATTCGAAAAAACTTCTTCTGATTCACTGCTTTCTGTCAGTGAGACACACATCCTGCCTGCTGAAGTAACCTCGTCCTACAGATCACTGCACAGACGGCCAGGCCTGAGAGGGGCAGTCCTTTGCGGGCCCTGCCCTTCCTTCAATGATCGTGTATCGTCATCACAAAAGCGGTTGCCTTACACGAGTTCAAGTCTGCAGTCAGCTGCTGTTCGTTGGGTGGGTGTGCGCACGCATCCGAACGTGACGTCTTTGTGTATGTCTGTGTAACGTTTAGATCACGTATGTGCATCTGAGTGGATCTTTCACCCACCCGTTGTGTAGCCAAAAGGATGTGTATATGGAAACCCATAGACAAATGCTCTACTTTCTGTGGTATCTGTAACTTACTAGAATCCTCTGAATGAGGGTTAGAGAAGAGTTTTTTTCAAACTTCTACATGTAGAAGTATCATAAATATGCTATACACTTTAAGTTCATGTGTTTAATAAAAGAATTTCAGTGTGATTCTCAGTGCTAGAATTGGATTTCAGGCTACTTAACAGTTGTTATGTCCGAGCAGACCGGTGGCACGGCCCAAGCCTTCAGGGACAAGTGTAGAAGTGCCATCAGCTAGTGGCCTGAGGGTAAGATGCAAACTCAGTTACAGTGACAGTTGGAAACTACTTAAACCTTTCCACCCGCAGACTTTGTGATACGTTTCTGTGCGCAGCCTTGCTCTTCAGTCGAAGGGGTTTGCTCAAGAGTCGGTTGCACCCTGTCCTCTCTCCAGCTCCCATCCCCCGTTTCCAAGTACCTGGCTGTTCTACCTCACTGGGTAAGCCCTGCGCCGCTCTGTGCCTCAGTTCACTCGGTGGTGTGCCGTTAGACTGTGAGCCCCGTGAGGGACTTCGTCTTACTCGTTGTTGTGCCCGAGCCTTGCACCGCGCCTGGCACGTAGACAGTGCTCAATAAATGATTGGACAAACCGGTGAGTGCGTGAGTTACAAAATTACACTAAGAGTACTTGGCTTGTCTGCCACACAGGATTCTTGTGAGCATCTTCCAGATTTACATGTTAAACGTCTTGCTTTCAGAGAGAAATCTGAAGCAACTTGAAATTAAGACCATGGATAGAAAGATTTAAAATAGGAATCAAAAATCAAAATACTGAAAAATAATGCTGACTGTTTAGGATTCGAATACCTCTGCGCCCCAGAGGCCCTTGCCAGTCCTGTGCCTCTGCGGCATGTGCCTTCCTCCCCCCAGTAGTTCTTGCCAGCTTTGAAGTCTTGGCCGTGGGCAGGAGTGAGTGAGTGAGTGTGTGTGTGTTGTGTGTGAGAGAGAGAGAGAGAGACACACACACACACAGAGGCTGTGCAAAGTGGGGCGAGCAGGTGTCAGTGCGTGTGATGGCCAAAGCCCAAGTGGGTGAAGGCACCTGAAGGGCGCAGCAGGAGAAGAGGAATGGCCCTCGGGCATCCGTGTTGAGGGGGAAAGAAGGAAGCAAAAGCCCCTTCTGAGAAGGAATAAGGGGGCAGGGGGTAAAGAAGGCAGTCCCCCCAAAACCAGCAAAGGAAACGTGGCCTGAGGTGATAGCACTGCTTTTGAGCAGCAGCTCCTTCCTTGTGAGATGTGACAAGCGTCCTGCATGACAGGCTAGTCCGAGGTAAAATGAGATGATGTAAGCAAAAGGTTTCTGTAACCACAGATGTGTTTCATAAAGGGGGGTTTCCGTCACTCTGCTTGTGTCTGCCGGTTCTTCGTGCAGCTGCTCAGCAGCCCCAGAACTAGCTCCCAGCCCTTCCTCCCCCTCCATCCTGACGTCTGCCCGTCTCTGCATGTGCACCGGCCTTTCATGCCCCTTAACCCTGTTCACAGACCTGGGGTGTTCCCGTAGTTCCTTCAGGCAGGCACCCGCACTGCCGATCCCGGAGGCCTCCGGCCCACCCCGGCCCAACTTGCCCATCCCGTCACCCGCCACGCCAGCCCCCAACCCAAACCCCACTGGTCGGCTCACTGTGCCTGACACCCATCGCAGTTCCCCGCCCCCGCGCCTGTGCTCTGCTCCTCTGCCTGGAATCGTTTGCCTCTTCTCCGCTTCTGCAGCCGCATCCCCGTGCTGGACCAGCTCAAACCCCGCCTTCCACTCCTCCACCAGCGCAGTCCATACCAGGCATTTGGCAGCTCGGTTTGTGGGGGGTTCCCCACTGGTGTCCATGCCCTCAGAGTGTAGGGACCCCGTCTCATGGGCTTGTGTCCCCCATATTTTCATAGTGTTCAAAGTGTTCAATAAGCGTTTGCTCCGTGAGGAAAGTGACCTGACTCCATTCAACCCAGTTCGCAGGAATTTAAAAACAAACCTTGACTTTTCGAAAACACAAACCAACAAGCTGAAGTTAACACTAAAAGAAAAAAATTACCCTGTCCCACTCCGCGTTGTGTAAGAAGTTTCAGCACACGTGCCTGATTGCCCCTCGCCTCCGCAGAAGAGGGACACCGTAGTGCTGGGAGGCACTCATCAGGAGGGAGGCTGCAGCCTCCAGAGTTCTGTCCCCGCTTGTTGTGGACTGGATGTGAGGAGAGGCTAAGGGATTTGTGTCATGACTGCCATCTAGCGGAGAATTAACAGTTACTGAGCCCTGGCCTGTGGCTCAGTTCATTAGAGAATGTACCCCAAGGTTGTGGGTTCGATTCCTGGTCAGGACACATACGAAGACCAACCAACGAATGCATCAGTAAGTAAATCGATGTTTTTCCCTCTCTGAAGTCAGTAAGTTGTCAAAAAATTTATAAAACAGCTGCATAGATTTCTTATTTCAATTATGCAGATGCTAGAGAATGGCATTTGTTAAAAAATTTCAGATCTTATTCTGGTTGATTGTTAATCGAAGTGAATTGATACTAATTTTTACATATTAAAGTTTAAATGGAATAACTTGGGAAGAAAAGTCACAGCTGTTGAGAAATCAGCATGAAAAAGGTAATGTAAAAAAAAAAAAATAACAAGACCCTCACCTGGAGAGGTTCCAACTTTTATCAGCTTTTGAAAGACAGATACTGTATCATCTCATGTGTGGAATCTAATGAACAAACTGAACTAACACGGAAAATGGGGAGAGACTCATGGATGGAGAGCAGGATGGCCGCTTGCGGGTCAGGGGTGGAAGGAGGAGGCAGAAAGGAAAAAGGACTCATGGACACGTACAATGGCAGTGATTGCTGGGGCAGGGGATGTGAGGGGACTAAATGGTAATGGGAAAAATACACAATAAATACTGAATTTTAAAAAAGAGACATTAGCCTATCTCGGCTATGTCACACTTTCCGCCCTTGCCATGGTGCAGCCTGCAGAGACCTTGGTGGTAGACGCCCCACAGAACATCTCCGTGGTCCGTGACATCGGACCTGGTGACCAGAGAGCAGTGCACACCTTAGATGTTCCGGTAAGACCTTTGTGCAGAGGGCGGTAGACAAACCCACCTCTCGGTACCAAGTACCATGTCAGTCAGGGCACAGTAACAGAGGTGAGTTAACACAAGAAAGCCCAAGGAACAAGAGGGGACTTTGAGGTACCCGATACTAATAATTTGGGAAGCAGCTACCACCCCAGGACAAGGTCAGGTTACCCTGACAGAGGAGCTCCAAGGAGAGGTCCCCACATCTCTGAAGGAGGTTCCGCGCTGATGCTTGGGCCTCTGGTGGGGAACGAGACAGCCACCGACTGGTTGGTGCTCCAACCTCTGGGTAAGACCTACTGGCGTGCACACCACTAGGGGGCAGAGCACCAGTGCGGGCGCTTCTCCGGCGTGAGGGCGTTGGAAACTGGTGATGGATGTCCTCCAGGTTGCCTTGGTTAGCGCTCACACCAGTGGACACAATTGCCAAAACCCACTGATCGACACCCTTAAGATCTGTGCACTTTATTATTAATAACACAATTTCTTTTAAAAAAACACCTTTAGCCATATTACCATTTACAATGTACTCCAAAGAAAATGGAATAGGTATGTATACACTCGGGAAAACACATATAGCATCTATATGCCAAAAATTACAAAATGCCAGTGAAAAACAAAGAGGACCCTAAGCGAATTCTCTTCCTCAAGGACAGGAGTAGGTAGCGCGGGATCTGACTCAGGCCGAGCGGGAGAGGAAGGCGGAGGAGGCGGCCACAGACCACCCAGGGAAAGACAGACCGCATCGGGAGGTGGGCAGGTGCTGTGTTTGCATGCTTGGCATCCATGCGTTGACCTGATTTCTCATTTTGTGAAATATTTTTTAACCTCCGATTGGCTTTGGTAGCTCCATTAGGATAAATAAAAATGTACTAGTGCTAGAAAAGATCAGCCTTACCAGAAATACTGAAATGTCACTTAGTTAAAACCCTTTTCCAAGTTCTGGCCGGCACGCGGTTACTCATTCAGGCGGGTAATCTGGTGAAGGACACCGGCTTGCTATTTATAACAAGGCCCTCGACTGTGCCGAACCGGTCAGCTTTCTGAAGGAGCTGGACATCGTGTCCAGTGCTGGGCGAAATTCTTTCAGATGCTCTCATGAGAGCTTCAGCCAAAAACATCCTCACCAGCCAAAGTGCTTCATACAGATTCTCATTTTATAGTTAACTGTGGAAACAGATTTCCAATCTTTTAGAAAACCATTTTTACCAGTTAATGCTGCTGGGTTTAATCTGGCACAGAAGAAAACCCGGGGGGTAGGAAGGTGATACGTCTTATTTGGGCCGTGACTAGGAGCAATTTCAAGCAACGCCTAGATCTGCTTTTATGAATTGTGCTACATTTTATGGGTTACAGTTATTATGTACGCATGATAATGGCCCCTTTGATTGAGCCCTTATCGTGTGCACCACTGGAGTAGGGACATAAACAGGTGCAGCTGCACATGATCTTTTCAGGGAGGTATCGTCACCCTGGTTTTAGAGATGAGAAAGCCAAGGCTTGAGAGGCTCCGTGGCCTGCCTGCCCACAGCCGCATGGCCAGTCAACACGAGAGCCAGGCTTGGACCCGAGACAGTGTGAGACTCACAGTCCCCAACGTGCTTTACAAACAAAGGTGACGACCGTGCCAGGCTCTGTGATGTAAGCATCTGGACTTCGGGCTCTGTGCTGGAGAAAATGCCTTCATCTTTGGGCAATTCTTCAGAAGCTGTGGCAGATACTAAGTATCAAACTGTGACAACCAGACTACCTATTTCCATTTCTTCCACCACTGATCAAGTCTTTCTTGCTTTGACCAGGACGGGTGGGTATGAATGCACACAGTGTGGTGAGGCCAGGTGAGAAGAGGCCATCTGACTGAGCAACCAAGCACCTGGACCGGTCTCTGGGTTTGGCTTTGCAATTTGCTAACCGGGCTATCGCAGGCGGGCAGAGCACGCCTGGAACCGCCGTGGAAGCGTGCACGCCGTGTCTCCTTGGAGCTGTGTATGTATACATGCACAGAGATACGCCCTAGGGTGGCTATTTAGATCTTGATTTACATTCAGTTCGGGAATTGGATTTGAGGTATTTCCAGCACGCTGACCTAAAATGACATCCCAGCAAATCTGGGAAGTTATCACCAATGCATTGAAATGTGGCATTTTGACCTCTCTTTCACATTGTATCAAACAATATTTCCAACATCTGATGAAAATAGGCACTCCAGTAATATTTTTTTTTAAAACAGAATTCAGGAAAGTGGGGCAAAGGGCAAATGGGCATAGAAAAAATAGACCAGGGCAGAGGTTGGTATGCAGAATGCGCGCTGGGAAGTGCGTGTCATTCCATCTCGTCTCAAAAATAAAACAGCACAGCCCACTTGCCTGAAAGCATGGCTTCTGGATCAGGAATCTCCATCTGTTTTTCTCCAGCAGCGGAACTTCTTGTCCTTTTTCAAACGTTGTTCTTCCTACCTACCCTGCCCCAGGAAACATTCCACTTGATTTTTGTTGGTGGTTTCCTTCTCGGGCGACCTTCCACGGCAACCCGAGGCGGTGAAAGCTTACTTGGGCTTTTTCAGACAAGCGATCGGAGGGAGCACTTGAGGACTCATTTGTCAAATGAGCTGGAACATCTTCTCCCGGCGAGCTCACGATTCCAATTTGGGACTCAGAGCCGGGGACCAGCTGTGTCGAATTCTCACACGCTTTCGACGTCAGCACCAGGCCTGCAGTACCTTTGGGAGCTTGTCGTGTAGGCTGACGCCAAGTGGATGGGTGGTCCCAGGGAAAACAGCTCACTCGGCGTATGTTGACGAAGCTACAATTTGGCATGGTGCCAAGACCTTTCTTCTAGAAATAGCTGTTAGCAGAACAGAGGGATTGAATATTTGTTGGACAGTTGTATGAAGAACCACATGCTAATTTGAACAGGCAAAATATAATATGAAGAAGTGTTAACTGGAACAGGAGATTGGAGTAATAAAGGATTGGCTAAAAAGAAGTAAACTCTAAAGAATACAGAAATAGCAGATATAAGGAGGAGTCATTACACCGAGGACTCGGATCAGGAGTCCAAGGTAAGAGGCCCCTCCCAGCCCCAGGCCGAGGTCCAGATCACATGGGAGTGGTAGGGCTGGCTGGGCTCCCTGGAGAGCCCAGGAGCACTGCGGGGCTGGGTCTGTGCAACTCACGGGGTCCCAACACCAACACCTGACCACAGAATCAATGAGGGTAGGAATGTCTTTACATCTTATTTGGGGGGGGGCTAATCTGTTATGCAGCAATAGCAAAAATTATGAAGCTCTTCCGGGTCACAGTGAGCTGGCCATCTCATTGTACAACTCATCTATACCTAAATGGACAAACTCATTATATTTAAATCCTCCCTCCAGCCCTGGCTGGTATACCAGTGGATTGAGCACAGGCTGTGGACCAAAGGGTCGCCAGTTTGATTCCAGGTCAGGGCACATGCTTGGGTTGCAGGCCAGGTCCCCAGTGGTGGTCATGTGAGAGGCAACCACACATTGATGTTTCTCTCCCTCTCTCCTCCCTTCCCCTCTCTCTAAAAAAAATAAATAAAATCTTTTAAAAATAAAATGAAATAAAAAAATCTTCCTTCTCTTCTGCCAAGTATCACTGCAGAAAAGAAAGCCCAATACTTTTAAACTTGTTACACTGCCTTATGGCTCTATTTAACCTGCTTTCCCCCCAAAAGAAACAATTTCAGAAGTGTGTCACAGGTCTCATTACTTTGAGAAGTCTAAGAAAGACTTAATGAAGCAGGATGAAAACTAAACCAAAGTCAATGTTTAGTGAGGCATAGTTGATCTATAACATTGTATCAGCTTCAGATGCACAACACAACGACTCAGTACTTGGAGGCATTGCGGAATGAATGATCAGCAGGTGACTCTAGTTGACACCCGTCACCTCACATGGTAACAGATTTTTCTTGTGATGAGAACATTGAAGATCTCCATTCTTAGCCACTTTCAAATATGCAGCCGGGTCTTTCCCACCCCAATCCAAAAAGGAAAGCACCAAACAACCCACTGCGCTACAGCAGCATCCGAGAATGCGGCCAAGTCATCTTCGTGAAGCTTTGCAGTTGGGAACGTCGACTTAGTAGAAGAAAATGTACTTGCCCAAAAGATGCCTTTTTAAAAAGCTCCTCTTTTTAGCTCCAGGCCGTAAAATCATTTAATAAAGACGATGGGGCAGGCAGTGACCCTTACATGAACCTGAATCATGAGTTCGTGTATCAGGAAAGAGGAAAGAATTAGGGGCCCATAAAACCTGGGTTCGGAAACAAGTGCTCTGTCCGTATACGGTCTGTGCGGTCTCAGACAAGCTGCCCTCCCTGAGCTCCAGTTTCCCCCTCCGTCAAGCAGGCTTAGAGGGTCCCTGTCCTGTTCTGCCGATCAGATGACGTGAGACACAGGAGAGCACTTTGTAAAGCTGCAAGACAAGACACAGACGGCTGCCTCCCTCCACTAAGGGCCGCCTCGGAAAACTGGGAGACAAGATGACGTAAACCACAATTCTATCCAGGCAACTCAGGGCAGTGTCAAAAATAATAAAGCAAAAAAACTAAACAAAACGTCCTCCAAACCTTTTCATTCTTTTTCCGCCTATGAATCCTCACCTGAGGATATATTCATTGATTTGAGAGAGAGAGAGAAACATTGATCACTTGCCTCCCCTACGAACCCCGACCAGGGATCGAACCTGCTACCTAGGTATGTGCCCTGACCAGGAATCAAGCCTCCAACCCCTGGTGTACGGGATGGTGCCCCAACCAACTGAGCCACCTGGCCAGGGCTGGATATGTTCATTCTTGACCGGCACTGCTGCTGGCAGACACAGGTGTCCATACTTATGGGTGGTGGTGACAAAGGGGACTGAGCACTGATAGCAGCCACCTCCCCACAGGTCTTGCTTTGCTTTGAGCAAGCTCACCCTCCACTGTGGCTGCCAGAGGGCTTCCTTCTCCAATACCTCCACTTGCAGAAGGAGCGGCAGCCTTGGTTGCTTTGCAAAGACACAAGTCCAATTCCGATTCCTAAGATCAGCTGCTAGTCCTCTTCGGGTCTTACACCTCTTTCCGGCTGCGTGTCCCAACTGCCGCAGCCCTGCCCACTCCTGCTGCTCCGTGGATGTAAATGCTAATGTTCTATTTTATCCTTGCCTGCCTGCAAGGACCCTCAGGGACCAGCCGAGCCCACCCTGTCACAAGGGAGAAAGGGAAGACGGGGAGAGGAGCAGGCTCCCGGCTGGCTGTCACACAGCTCACAGAGTGGAGCTCCTCTTTCCGTAATTAGTCCCCCCCAGATAGTGCTGCGTCAAGCCCGTGTTCCTGACTCTCACAGCCGGCCAGCCGCCTGCTTGATATCTCCAGCTGGATGACTAATGCGTTTCTTCAGCTTAACTTGTCCAAGCAGAACTGCTGCTTCACCCACACACTTGAACTTGCCCCTCCCCCAATCTACTCAATTTCAGGTAATTGCCCAGTTCCCCAAGCCAAAACCCCAGCATCACGCTTGATTTCTTTCTTTCTCTCACTTCCCTATTCAGTTCACCAGCAAGGCAGAACTGAAGGGCTCTACCCTCAGAATCTATCCAGAATTGGTGCTTCTCTTACCCCTTCAGGGACTACCAGCAAGCCACCATCACCTCTCACTTGGGCTTCTGTGACAGCCCCGACTAGATTCCCTGGCTCCACCCTTGATCTCCGCACAGTGGCCAGAGTGAAGTTTTAACACCATGAATCAGATCACATCGCTCCCCTGCTCCAGGGCTGCAGTGGCTGCTCATCTCATAACGACACCCAAGCTCCTCGCCACGTCCTGTGAGACCCTGCCTGCTTCTACCACTGTCTCCTTAACTCCCTCTGCTCACATCACAGAGGCCTTCCTGCTGTTCCTAGAACCCAGCAAGCTCATTTCTACCCCAGGGCATTTGCGCTTGCTGTTTTCGCTCTTACATGCTCTTTACTCACACCTTGGCATGGATTATTGTCTCACTATTCATGTTCTGATTGAACTGACCTTGACCACTCTCTAGAAGAGTGTGCCCCAGCAGCCACTCCAATCCTTTACCCTGCTTTATTTTCCTAAAGCACTATCTCCACATGAAATCATATTATACATGTGTTTGCTGCGTGTCTTCCACACTGGTACTTACGCTCCTTCAGGATAGGACCCTAGTCCGTCTTGGCTTTTGCTTTCCCTGGGTGCCTAACATAAGACCTACCACATACCAATTGCATATCACAACATTTATAGGATGAATGAATGAATCAGCCAACTAGTATGTGAAATTTGAGACAATCCCAAATTTCTTGACAAACAACTTGTGAACTTAACGCACCACAGGTGCGTGCGTCCTTTCATAGCTCAGGGTTCTCACAGAGGCAATTTTATCTCATGAATCTATAGTGATTACAAAGGACAGCAATGATAGAATATTGAAAATGCATTTTGTAGAAGGAACGTGTGAACTGGGCCTTGGGATTCCCAGTCGGCTCTTTGTTTTCCTGGGCGCATTTAGGCACTTACGCCAGCTCAGCCCCAGGTGCTTTCCCGGATCGCACGGCTCCCAGCAGAACAGCGGGTCGATTCAAAGCAGGTGAAGTGTTCCACCTGTGAGACCCGATTTAGACTCTCCAGACCCGGTGTTCACAGAGGACCTCCCAGAAGTCCTCGGCAGACAGGTCTCAGACCTGTAGGGGGAGCTGACGGCACACATCCATTCTGCAACGCCTTGGGAAACTGGGGTCCAGAACTGTAACTATTCCTTCAAGTGAAATGGATTAAAGAGGTCATTGGACTTTATAAACATCCAAGATGTTCCCTTACTCCTGCCAGAGTTTGAGAAATTGAAAGATTCTTTAGACTCAAAATGTCAAGTGGTCAAATTGGGTTCATACAGCCCGTGTAACAGGATTTTATCGCAACTCTGGGCCCACTCCCTCTTCATGGGTGTCCCTTTCCACCTTGCCCACAAACACGGCCAAGACGGTGGCTCCAAGTGATGGTTGAGAATGCCCAAGAAACACGCTGTTGAAATTCTGCCTGGACCCTCCAAAAGCCAGCTCTCAACACCACACAGAAATCCTGTGGGTTTGATGAGGGAACCCCATAACTTTGCATCATGCACTGGAGAGCAAAACAAGGGGGTCTTCCTGCTCAGCGATCTGAAATCGCTAAACAAAATGGAAATCGTTCTATTAATAGTTTATTTATGACACTATCACTAGGTCAGAATTAATTCTCAAATCTTGCTTCTAAATGGTATTAGGTAAGGAATATTCCGGTAATTTAGGGACTAGTTTATTTTTCCCTCTTCATGCATCACCTGCAGTCAGTCTCATCCGAAGACGGCCATCTTGTTGGTACAAAATAGCTTTCAACAGCTCCTGGAGCTTCTTCACATCCAACAAAAACCGGAGAGTCTTTGTTTCAGCATTTCCAGCCAAAGGCTTGATCTTCACCCTGATTGGCTGCTCAGAGTGCATGGTTACCGCCAAGCCAATCACTGTGCCTGGGGGTGGGGTATGGAGTGCACTCATTGGCCAAACCACGTCCTGTGTTCAGCCTCCGAAGCTGGGAGGGAGAATCTACTTCCTTGGAACCACGTGCCTCCCCAAAGGGAGCAGCAGGGATGGATGCCTGGAGACAATCAAACGCTTATTATATTCACTCTCTTCTGGGTGTCGAATACATTTGTCAGCAGTTCTATTAAAGCACCGATCATCCTTTTCATATATTTTATTCTGGGATCTGTACCCCGCCAGAAAACTGCTTGGGCTCAGAGATTGTCTTCCTCATATAGAGGTCTCCCTGTGAGCTTTTCATATAGTTGGTGCCTAATAAAATTTTGTTTATGTGAATTGCATTTTTCAAAAGGAAATGAAGACGTTGTTCTCATACTTTTAAATTCCCAAAGGATCCGATTCTGTTGTTTTCTGCGCATTGATTAGTCCCTTCTCCAGGAAGTAAGGCTAATCTCAGGCTGAATTAAAGGCAGTCACGTGCTGTAACCTGATGCAGCCAGAACATTTTAGTCATTTCAGAACGAAGTTGAATGTCCGCTGCATTTTTGGTGAGTGAATGTGTGGATAGTTATAAATAGTCACAGAAAAACACCCGGGCTGTGTGAACTCGCTTGGCGAGGACGCCGGATTTGGACCCCCCAAATATAGCCTGCTGACAGTTTGCTGCAGGCATTTTTTTCCACACAGTTCATCATTTCTAGCATTCTGAACAACCATTCTGAGTATTTGTTCAACAGTACTTCCCCCCCACCCCCCATTTTGGCCAAATGGGTGGCTTTTTCTTTACAAGAGAGATGAGACTCTCAGGCACAGATAAATATATACCCAGGCACTTGGCTATAATAGAATTCTCTATAGGCAATTCTGTCTCATGTCCGTGGGATTGGTTTAAATCCGGAAGTCTCCGGAAGACCTCCATCTCACTCTCCTGCTCCCACAACTTGCGTCAATGGCAGGAACCCTGAGGAGAAGGCTCGGGGTGTAGGTTGCAGACACTGTCACCATCAGATAGAGGCAGACAGAAGAGCAGCGTTCAGGGAGAAGTCCCCTGACCAGAGCCGGGGCTCGGGAAAGCCTGCAGCCATGTGTGTCCAAGCCCCCTGCCTGTTCCCGTCACTGTCACACTGGTGTGCCACCTGGGTTTCTCTTCTTTCCCCTCCAGGTCGCCAAACCCCACCCAACTTTCCAAGTCCAGCCTCACTGCGGGATTTCACATGTCTGATTACAGCTGATCCAGGCGTTCTCCAGCACGGGGTTCTGTCCATGTCCAAAAGGTCAACTGGGTCGCAGAGTTTGAGGTCAGTGTAGACGTTCCCACGTAATCAGGGAGGGTCTCGATTCCCAGGCTAGACCACAGAAGCCCATGGAACCCAGATGTGTTAGTGATATCCCGGGTGAGACTTTGGCATCAGCTTTTGAAAGAAAATAGACTTAACTGGCATCTTCGGGTAGCTCTTCCCTCTTGGCCTTGACCCCCTTCCTCCTGCCTCACATGCAAAGAGGGTGGATGTGCAGAGGTGAGTCCCCATCAGAACTCAGTGAGAACAAAAGCCACACCTTCCTGAGTAGCCGTAACAGTCCAAGACTGTCTGCCTCTACACCTCTTTACATGTAGAAAAAGGAAAAAGAAAAAAGAAACCTGTTTGAATAATGCACTATAGGAAGGTCTCTCCTGACTGCAGTGGAGCCCAGTCCTAAACTGATTCATGATTGTTATTTTTGTAGCTTCAGGGACATTGACTCCTGATTTTAAACAACTTGGGGCAGAGATTCCGTGATCAGTCAGAAGCCCCTGATAAGCCCTGCTAACCCAGTGTCCCTCCCCACTCAGGCCCTGTGGGGCGGATGGCAGCTAAGAGGTGTCCATGGAAGCATCTGCTGGATTAAGAGGCTGGAGGAGGGCAGGAGAGGCCCTCAAAGGATATGCTCCTTTTTCGAAACGGACACAAACTAAAACTGTTCTCAGTGTGGCGCCGCTGTCCTCACTCCCTGCTCTGCAGTAATCCCAGCCCACCTGGCCAAGCCTATTCCACTAGCAGTCTGCAGGGAACTTGGAGCAGCCGGACCCACCCCAGGTCTTGCTGAGTCAGGCTCCACCCACGCTCTGCTCCGATGGGAGGAGCCTTGGCGCTCTGGAGGCTTCAGCAGTGCCGCTGGCTGGGCTCGCCACAAACCCAGCCCAGAGGCTGCAAGGGCAGGGTGGGGTCTGTCCCCAGGAAGGACTCCTGGGCCTGCAGCAAAGCCCTGTGCCCAAGCACTGGGAATTGTGTGCCATATCTGGTCGCAAAAGTTCACCTTTCAGCAGCGCAGGGCTTTTACAACAAAGGACAATGGCTTTGCCAAGACCCGAAGACTGAGTCGTTGGTTGCTCTGGTGCTGGAGAGGAGAGAGACGGATCAGAGGCGATCATGAGCAGGAACAGCCTTAATTACTATTATTATTTTTAATAATTCTAATAATAGAGGTACTATCACGCCTTTCCCCCCCCCAGAGCATTTTCACCTGTATTAACTCACTTCATTCTTACACTGCCCCTCTGAAGTTGGAAAGTTGGGGTGTTACGTTCTCATTTCACTGAGGCTCGGAAAGGACTGCTGACTCCATAGGATGGTGCGGGAAATCAGACATGGTTCTCAAACTAAAAGTAATACCAACGACAGCAACGTCATCCAGGCTGCAGCAGGAAACAGATGGCACTCTTTAGAGAGGTGATTCATGGGAGCATAAACGAAGGAACTATTTACAAAGGGGTGCGCGGCGTTAAGGGAAGTCAGGACAGGACAGTGAGGCAACCTGAGGCCAGTGGGAGCTGGAAAGCCCTTGCCGCCCCCTGGGCCGAGCAGCAAAGAGAGGGACCTGGGTCCACAGGAGAAGGCCCCCGGGCAGGAGCCCTGGCCAGATCCAAGCAATGGATACTCCACGCCTGTTTCCTCCTGCCCCCTCCCATTTCCTGTCGGGGCCTCCCATTGGCCAAACCCATCTGGAAGCCAGAGGGCAGCTCCGCCCATTGTGTGCAGCCTTGAGGTCAGCTTCCCACATCTGAGAGCAGGTGGAGAAGAGTGTGGAGCTGATCTGGTGGGAAATGAAACCATCCAGCTGCACTCTGCTGTGCACGTATCTCGTGGCAGAAACTGCGCTCAGGGACTTAAACAATGGTCTCACGTCATCCTGGTTAGATTCCTGTGTGGTGGCTATGAAACCTCAGATTGCCAATTCACCTGGGGTGGGGAGTGAAACTTTGTTTTTCTATAATTTCTCTTGATTTTTATGTGGAGCCTCCCTTCCGATAGGTGGCTGGTACTTTATCTTGGGCAGTTCATGGTTTCTTCAGCCATTTCTGGATCCCCACACGATCTAATTCCTGAAACACCTGCCCCAGGGCCTTCACCCATGCAGGTGAAGTTCCTGCATGTGACTCCAGGGTGCCCGGGGCACGGTCGTTTTTACCGATGCTTCCGCACGGAGGTGTCTCAAGGCACATGTGTTCCCATCTGGTCTCTGTCACTGGGTCAGATTCATGAGTGCCTGTCTCACCTTCAAAGGTAGCTCTCGGTCCTATTCTCTTTTGCCCCTCTAGGGAGCGCAGACATTTTTGGCTGCTGCCCACATGTGGTGCTGGCTGTGGTGGTGGCGGTGTCGTCACTAAGGGTTATCTCAGTCCTAAAGCATGCAGCCTTCTCTCTTCCACCTTGCTCCTCCGGACCAGTGGGGGAAATTCTCTATGAAACATGTCCCCTCAGGGCCCCGCTCTGGAAGAATGGCTAAAGCCCTCTGTGGAGCCCCGTTCCCAAATGGGCCTGGAGTTTCTGCTCTGCCCACTCCCCTAGCAGTTTGGTCTAGAATCCTTTTCTCGATGTCACGTGGCAACAAGTATCTAACCCTCTTGCTTCTCCTTCTTCTTTCTTCTGCATCCCCCACCCCCACCCCTTTGCCAATGACTCCAGCCTGTGGGCGCTTTAAGCAATAAATAGTTTGGGGTGTTGGAAAAATGGCTTTCAGCAATCGGCTAGGTGTCCATTTGTACACAAACTTGATGCCCTAAATCTTTCAAGGATTAGGATTTTGAGTTCCAAAATGCCTAGATATTTGCAGCCCAAAGTGTTTTTTCTTTTAAAATAACTTTTAAAAATCTCTGCCACGATGACCATTAAATACTTGCGTGTGGCATTCTGTCCCTGGGGTAGGAAGCCTCAGCTGCCCTCTGAAAGAGAAGCCACTCACGTTAGTGGAAGTTCCCAGAACAGATATGGCTGAAGCTAACGCAGAGATGAATTTCCATGGAGGTGATGGAGCCGAGATACCAGGCCCCTCCCTTGCAAGGCCCCCTTCGTGGTTTTCTACTGAGCAACACTGAAATAGCTGATCACCGTAGCAGGTGGTAGGGAAAGTGATGGGAATCAGGGAGGTGGGCACGCTGCAATGGCTATATTCTGTGGGGACAGAAGACCTGCCGGGGATGGTGTTCTGTGGAAAGATGCAGGGGACGCGTCATTCCCCAAGGCCATGTGGCACACGATAGTAAAAGTAGGGTTGCCAGACTGAACAAATTGAAACAGAGGATAGCCACTTAAACTGGAATTTCAGATAAACAACAGATACTTTCTTAGCATAAGTACATCCCGAGCATTGTATGGGACAGTGTGGTAACCCGACACCTATAATTTCCCCTGGTAGCGACTTGGGAGAATGCTCCAGGTGGGGAAAACCCAAGCAGGGCAATGACAGGCTTTTGAGAAACCGGGGAGGCAGGTGGCAGGGTGCAGAGCAATGAACACGGGACAGTGCACACCGCGGAGGCAAGGAATAACTTTTAACCGTACGTACGTCCAGTACAATTGTGAGGCCTCCTTGTACTTGCATATTATTCTCTGCTTATCTGAATTCAAATTTAACTGGGCACCGCAAAAAACAACCACGCTAGGGAATACACTCAGCTGACTTTACGATCTCTCCCTATAGAAGAAAATGCTGTTACATTTTGCGACATCATGGATGGACCCGGGGGGTATTATGCTCGGTGAAATCTGTCAGAGAGAAAAAGACAAATGCCATATGATTTCCTTTGTATGCGGAATCTGAAGAACCAAATAAACAAACAAAATAGAAACAGACTCATAGATACAGAGAACAGACGGGCAGTGGACAGTGGGGAGACGCGTGGGGGCTGGGTGGGAAAGGTGAAGGGACTGAGAAGCCCAGGTAGGCAGGTAGAGTACTCGTGGGGCTGCAAGGTGCAGCCTGGGGAGCAGAGTCGATGCTGTCGTGGAGACGTGGTGACGGTGTATTGCGTGATGCCAAGTGGGTGCCTGAAATATCGGAGGGGCCGCTCTGTGAATACGTAATTGTCTAACCACTATTCTCTACATCTGAAACTAATCGAGAGCAGCACTGAATGTAAACTGTCATTGAACTCTTAAAACAAAAACAAAACAACAACAACAAAAAAACCGCTGTTACAAAATGATTGTCCTATAAAGAGTCTGTCCAAGTGTACGCAGCCAACAAAAAGTAGGGAAAAGTATCATGGAAGCATGCAAGTCGGTTAATAAAATGCTATTTTCCTGGATGTTGGGATGTTTACAGTGTTTGTCAGCATTTTATTTGTAATTCGCTATGACTCCTCCCCCTCCTAAGTAAACATCCCCTTTCATATTTAAGTTTGGAATAGCAAATTAGTATTCTTCGTCTTAAAAAGAGCCCTCCAAGCTGAGCGAGGCTCAGCCCCGCAAAAACCTGGGACCACGCTCCCCCACCGCGTTGTTACAGCGGGTTCTGTGGGAGTTGTGAGGCGGACCAGACAGTCCGTTTTAAGCCCAGAGGCGAAGTGCTTACTCATCCTGACGCCCAAGGCTCTTCCGTCCAGCTCTGCGGTCTTCAGGGACAAGCCGAGGGGCACCAAGCAGGAAGAGCCGCCTCCCCAGCAGGCCTGTTTCTGCCCCGAGGGCCCTCAGGGCGGGGAGCTGAGTTTTGCTGCCACAGACACCCCCCCCCCCCCAACAGGGCCAGGCCCACACCATCAGCTTTTGCAGGACAGAACAGAGCCAGTTAGAGGCCCTGGGTCCCGACTGGGACCTGGGGACAGAGAACCGCTGGTGTGGCTTAATCCTCCATCACAAACAGAAGAAGAGGAGGGTGGTGGTGAGGGATTGCAGGTCTGTGCTTCCTCAGTGCCTGAAACTGCTCTGTCCCCCCAGGAGAGGTCCGCCTCAGGTTCAGGCTGGCCACCGAAGGCCCTTCATCTGCCGTTCCTCTTTGGCCCCGGGCACCTGGCCACTCCTTCGGCTAATCAGGGCTGTTGAGAATCATAAAAGCCTTTCTTCTTACAGCACTAAGAACCCCATATCACTAAATCCAGTGATTCTCAGGTCCGCCCTGGTGGGATGGAGAATCAGTGGGAACAGTGGAGTCACTGTCATTTGGGCCGAGACTGGGTGCTTCTGCTCTTTCATTTGTTTTTGCTTAATTTGTTGTCAAAATCCCCTTTGGGAAGTCCTGGTGAGAGTGACAGTGTTTCCTGGCCTGTGCTGAGTGTTGCCAGTGCGCCGGGCATTGTGCTGGAAGCTTTGCACAGTTTATCTCATTCAAACACCCCAAGAACCTTAAACAATAGATGCTCTTATTAATCCAATTTTACTTCCACAGAAACTAAACCAAAATGTGAAAGGCAAGCTGGCGCCTGGCCTGCCGGGAGCGTGTCGTGGAGTCAGGGCCCGAGCAAGGCAGTCTGATTTCCCTGCACGCACATGGCCATCACACCACCCTGCCTCTGGAGAACAAACACGGTTTCTAATTTTTTTAAGTATTTTATTTATTTACTTTTAGAGAGAGGAGAAGGAGGTGAAAAAGAGAGGGAGTGGGATTGGTTGCCTCTTGTACGTACCCCGACCAAGGACTGAACCGGCAACCCAGGCATGTACCCTGACGGGGAATCAAACCAGCAACCTTTCGCTTTGCAGGGCAACATCCAACCCACTGAGCCACACCAGTCAGAGCTGCAGTTTATAAACTTTTATGTCCTTATCCCACAAAATTGAAGTCTAGCAGCCTTGGCTGGGGACTCATGCTTTCTAAAAAAACCTGTACTGGGCCAGAGACCTGGCCTCCCAAGGCCCGTTGAGATAGCCCCTCCGATCCATTGGGCAGGTGCCAGGAGAGGTGGTGGAGTTACCCGATGCCACCCAGCAGGTTGGAACCAAATCAGACAAAGAGAGGACCTGGCCTGGCAGGTTTCCAGCATTCGTGAGACATGAAAATTGGGGCATTTCCTTTGACCTGGACAATGGCGGGCCGAAGGAAAGGCAGCCACTAGAAATACATTCAGAAAACAATCCTTCGAACCTGTGTTTCTCCAGGGACGTCCTGGCTTCAACATTGTGCTTCTGGCCGCCGCAGGAACGCCTCCACATTCCTGAGCAGAGCGGGGCTTTCCAGGCCCTGGGCTCCTCCTGGAGGCTGCCTCACAGGCAACAAAGAAGGGTCTGGGGGCGCATTCCTCCCTCTCCCTTTGCAGCTACCTCCTCCCACTCGAGGAGCTGCCTTCCGGTTGGCTGTCTCCATGGGGAAGGTGAGATGGTTTCCATGGCAACAGCCAGAGAGCTGGTTTCCGTGGTGATGATGAGGAAGGTGAGGCGCTTGGGCTCAGCGTATCTGTCCTCTACACCAGTGCCCACCCTGCAGAGGTCATGCCCTGGGCTTCCTGGACTAAGGCCTTGTGTGACAATGATGACAGTTTTACAAGTGATAGACTCTATCCAGGCCCGTAGACCAGTGCTCTGCTTAGGCTCTGGGTCCAGGCTGACATGGTTTGGGCGCATTATTTCGCCCGCTGGACTCTCAGTTGTCTCATCTATCAAATGGGTCAGCCTCATAGAGTTGTGAAGAAACAAATGTGACAATAAATTTGAACTTACTATTAGATAGTAACTTTCACCGTTACTATACACTGCCAGCCAACGTTATTGCAATGCAGAGAGAGGGATACATTGGCTTTAATGAGACCACCGTGGAGATGAGGACGCGGGAGCCAGGGACAGTGACTGCCAGCTGGAATCCCAGCACTGTTAAGAGCCAGGACCAGAGGCAGAAGCCAGATACTGGGACTCAAGGCTTGTTTCCCACCCCGAGCCCTCTTGCGTGGTGGACACACCAGCCTCTGCCCTTGATTCCCTGCTCAATCAGAGACCCGGGGAGCCAAGCACCTAGGCCTCCCTCCTTCCCCACACCACTCTGGTTTTTGCCATGAGCCTAGGCTAAGTCAGCGCAAGCAGGATTGTCAGAGCAATCAGTAAGCACAAGGCAGGAATAACAAATTAATTTAGTGAGGACTTCCCACCCCATAAATGACTGAAGTCTGGAACGCTTCCCCGTTTCTTTGAATGCATTTGGCATCGCGTAGCCTCTGGAGGCTTTCCTGAATCATACAATTTCTGAATTACTAAGGTGCTGCTTGCGGGACCTATGAGTTATTTAGGAAATGATACATCATTCTGGGAACACAACTGCTTCAGGACTAACCAGCCTTGGATTCAAAGCCTACGTTTCATCACATACCAGCAATGTGGTTTCGGAGGAGTTTGTTAACCTCCTTGAGCATCCGTTTTCTGATCTGTAAGATGGACCTGTGAAAACGCCTCCTGCAAAACTCGGCGTGAAGTTTAGAGGAGAAACACCTGGGACATGAAAGCCACCGCCCAGCAACTCGTGGCCTCTCGTTGCCTGCAGATGATTGCCTCCCATTTCAAGCTCGTGTGTTCTCGCCTCGCTTGTTGGTCCTCCGTGGGGGTGTCTGCTCCATGAAGGCAAGACTGGGCCTCACAGGGTGCCATGCCAAGGTGAGCTCAGGAAAAGTGTGCTGGCGTCGGCCCGGGCCCTCAGCTGCCTCGTCGGCGATGCAGGGGAACGCAGGGGCCTGATGACTGTAGCCTGCCGCGGGAGCATCACTATCTAGGTCAGAGAGCAAAGGGAACCGCCTAGCTAACATCTGTCGCAGCGTGCTCTCCAAGGCTGGCTGGGAGTGCTCGCTTTGGGGGCTGTTGATCAGATCCACAGGGTGGGGCCCTGTCAGCAGGTTTGGACTCCAGGGTCCTCCCCAGGACCCTTGCCTAATTGCATCAGAAGTTAATATCCAGCTAAAACCTGCCAATAAAATTGTATGTCCCAAGAATTTAGGATTGAGTCCAAGGAAGAGTTTACTTAGTATCTTGACATGCTTAAAATGCTTATACAGTAAAGCCTGGAATGGACAATTGGCTATTTGCCACCACGAGGCACTGGAGCTGGGGAAAGACACAAATGCAGGCATGTACACATGTGCACACATGCAGAAACATGCACATGCTTGCACGTGCAGGTATGCATGTACACATACGCATACGTGTACACACACATACAGACTGATGCACAGGTGCAGGGTTCCCAGATCATGTGTCTGACCCCTTTCTGGTCCTAGCAACATTTATGACCTTAAGTTAGGGAAGTACCTTAAAATACCACCCCCCACCCCTGCCAGCTCCTGCTGTTAGACTAGGTCAAGTTCACCGCTGTCACTTGCAAACAAAGAATCCTAAGTGATGTATTCACTCCCTTTCAGCAGGAGGGTAGGCAGGCTGCAGGCTGTGATACCCCTGAGGGAATTCAGTTAACCAAGGTTCTATTCCTCAGGCTTTCATTAATAATAGTAATAATAGTAATAATAATAAGGTAACTCCCACCTGCTGAGCAAAAGGGTCATGAACTTTTCTCATCTCACATCCTCCTCAACATAAACACCCACAAAGGCAAGCAGACACCAGCATGAAGGGGAGGCAACTGCATTCACTGAGTTCTTGTCTCTCGAAGGTGCCTGACAAGCTCATTCCCCTCTAGGGACAGAAAAGACTTGGAATGAAAAAAATGAAATGCAGCCGCACTTCGCCCGGCCTGGTAGCTTTCGGGCTGCATTAGCTGCTGTGGATGTACGTAGTGTATAGTGTGTCCCTCTGTGCTGGAAGCTGTCCGGTCATGGCCACCATAGTCAATGAGAAGGTCGCAGGTCCCTGGGATCACTGCAGAAAAGCAGCCCCACTCACAGGCCCTCAGAATTGTGGGTTCAGAAGCACCGGCGAGAATGCCAAGAGGTCGGCGCCCCCAGAAGCCGGAGCCACGCTGAGGACGCTGTCACTGTGTGGCTTGGGGAAGAAGTACCTTCAGGTGCAGGGCCATGCTCCAGGAAGTGGGTGCTGGTGCAGGCTGGTCTCCCAGGAAGCAGACTTTGAGGAGAGTATGTGGACAGGATGTTTGTTAAGGAGTGTCGCTGCAACCATCCCTGAGAGGGGACAGGAAGGAAGGAGGGTGGGGCAGAGGCACAAGGTGAGGCCCAGCAATACCCCCGCTGACCCTACAGGGAATGCTGGAGCCACACTGACCTTCATGGTTGCCTCCCTTTGGGCAGAGCTGGCCCAGCCTTCCTACCTTCCCCACTGGACACAGCCAGCCCAGGAAGGACCAGCCAGCCCCGTGTGCCAAGCTTCTCTGAGAACAGCATGCCCAGCTGCTGGGCAAGCAAGCCCTCCAGCACAGGGGTCTTGGTGGCAATTCTAGGAGTCCACTAGCAGTAACCTCCTGCAAGAGGCAGAACAGAAACCAATTGGAGGGAGCTGCAGCAAGCCGGATCCCAGCATAGCATGAGGTGGGCACAGCTGCTCACCCTCTGAACCCACATCTGTGAGGCATGTACATATGCCCACCCGCCCAGCACTTGATGAATCCAGCCCCCGTCCTCACGAAGCATGTAGTCCAGCAGTCCAAACAGGGACACTGTGTCTGACTCACCCAGGCCTGGGAGGTGTCAGCCTACGGAGGCGAGGGAACTTTGGGTTTAACTGAACTAAGAAATAAAATTTTAGCAATTAGAGTTGTCATCAAAATGGGCTAAGCAAAAAAACAAAAGAAAAAGAATGCTGGTTTGAGCCCTGGCTGGGGTGGCTCAGTGGATCGAGTGTCAGCCTGCAAGCCAAAAAATGTTGCCAGTTCGATTCCCAGTCAGGGCACATGCCTGGATTGCTGGCCAGGTCCCCATTTGGGGGCATGTGCAAGAGGCAACCAATCGATGTTTCTCTACCTCTCTTTCTCCCTTCCCCCTCTCTCTAAAAAAATAAGTAATTAAATAAAATATTTTTTTAAAAAAGAATGCTGGTTTAGGTATCAGAAAACCTGGATTTGAACCAGGCCCTGAGGGCTGTGCGACCTTGGGGGAGTCCCACTAACTTACACGCATAGGCCGGTGCCACCCACAACGAACAGCAAGGATGCGGAGGAGGCTGGCTGGTTGGCTTTCTTTCTCTGGTAACCACTCAGCCACTGACTGTGGGTATCGTAAAACTTATTGGTCCAACCAAAAGGGCCATAAACCCTGCTTTTATGACCTCCAGAAGCTGGATGCTAGGCAGAGAGCCCCAGAACCCCAGTCAGCCCTGACACTTTGGAACACATTGGTTGTTCCGTGCCGGATGATTTTCATTGCCCTTGGTCTAGGGCTCGGGAAGACTTACACTATTTTTTTCTTTTTCTTTTTTCTTTTTCGAGCTCTGGTTTAAATCTGGCCGAGTTCTGCTGGGACTCAATCATCCTGAGTGACACTGGCCCAACAGCATCCTTGTGAAGTCAGGCAAGCAGCTGTGGCAAGAAATCCCAACACACACACACACACACACACGGTTTTATAATAGATTTTCAGATAACCAATTGCAAAACCAGCAGAGGTTCAGATTTCAAAAAAAAAAAAAAAAACAAAACCCAAAACAACCATCATCTTGAAGATGTGAGAGAACCATCCCTCTAACTCTGGCTCAGAAACTGAAATCATCTTTGCAGAGAGTGGGAGGCAGCAGAATATTTTTATTCTGTGACCTAAAATGCTGTGTCATACACAGAGCAGTTGGAAGATCCCAGGCCTAACAGCCTCATTTTCTCCCAATGTTTAAAGTCGTGGCAAGATGCTCACACAGGAAGTTCACCACCCGCACCGTTCTGAGTGTGCGTGCAGCTCAGAGGCACCGAACACTGTACATTTGTCGTGCGGTGCGACTCTGACCGCCCTCCACCTCCAGAGGTCTTTCCATCTCATAAAACCGAAGCTCCGTTCCCGTTAGATAATCGCTCTCTATCCGCCCCTCCCCCAGCCCCTGGTAGCCACCATTTTACAGCCCAGGGAACCAGAGCCCAGAGAGGGTCAGCAGCGTGTCAGAGATGCACAGGCCTTTTGTGGCTGGCCGAGTACTCAGCCCGGATCCTGGGAGCCCTGGTCCAGTGTGTTGCTCTGTACTTTCTGTTAATCGTGGGGCTCAGAGTACAGGGTGTGGCTGGCAGTACCCCGAGCACTGCCAGTCCTGACTGCACCCACATGCCCTAACTCACCATCCTAGGCTAGTTCTGGTTTTGCAAGCAGTGAAGGGAGCTGGGGGCGGAACAGATGCTACCGTCATCAGCTGGGGCTTGCATGACAGAGAGCCATGGACCCGGGGCCTTAAACAGCAGCGTGGATCATCCATCCCAGCCCTGGAGGGTGGAAACCCAAATCCAGGTGTGGGCAGGGCTGGCTCCTGCTCAGCCCTCTCCGTTCCAGGTGTCTCTCCTCAGCTCGTAGGTAGCTGTCTTCACAGGGCATCCTCCCTGTGTGTCTGTTTCTGAATGTATCCCCTTTTATAAGGATACCAAGCATATTGGGTTAGGGGCCCACGCTACTGCAGTATAATCTCAATTACATCTGCAACGACCCTGTGTCCAAATAAGGTCACACTCTGAGGTACTGGGAGCAAGGACATCAGTATGGTAATAGGAGGGTGGGGGCGGGCTAACCCACAGGAGAGGTCCTCTCCTTCATGAATTGGTTTGAAGAGACAAATAGACCCCCAAGCCGGGGAACTCAGACGCAGCCTCATGTATATTTGGCAGCTTGACTCATGACATTGCGGATCAACGAGAAAAAGGATGATCCAGTCGGTAAATAACCCAAATAGCTCAGCATTTCCACTCCTTAGGCATGTACACTCAACTCCGCCGAGTAACCGCGACACCTCGCTTTGTGTGAGAATGTCAACTGCAGCACTGTCTATAATATGGAACACTTTACTCGCAGGGGGGCCGAATTGTGTCCCCCGAATTCACAGGCTAGAGGCCTCACTCACCCCTGGTACCACGGAATCTGACTGCCTTTGAAGATAGTGTTTAAACAGGTGATTAAGTTAAAAGAAATGCATGAGGGTGGGCCCTGATCCAATGGCTGATCTCCTTATAAGGAGAAGAGATTAGAACACAGACCAGCAGGGGAGGAAGACCATCCATCTGACTGATGTCTTTGTGAGAAGGGGAAATTTGCACAGAGACCCACTGACGATGAGGTTCACGCACGGAGAGGAGAGGACACAGGGAGAAGGGGCCCCGAAGGAACCGGCCCTGCCGACACCTCGATCTTGAACTTCCAGCCTCCAGGACTGTGAGAGAATCAAGGCCTGTGTTGAAGCCGCCCTGTCTGTGGAACTTTGTCACGGCTGCCCTGGCAACGGATACAGTAGTGGGAGCACAACACCGTGCGGAGGAGTACAGAACACCGAGGTCAACACAGCAGTCACCTCTATGAGGACGGAGGCGGGTGTGGCCAAGGACGGGTTTTCAGAAGGGGAGGGCAATGTTTTGTTTATTAAGCTACACAATGGGTGCCTCGGTGTTTGTTACATTATTCTCTCTCTCTCTCTTTTTTGTAAACACTCAAGAATATGTGAGTGTGACTGCGGGCCGAGTGATCCCTGGTTTCCAGTCAACTGACCACACACGGGCTCTAACCATTGACCTTGGGCTCCTCATTTCCGCTGCTTGGCCTTGGGGCTATAACTGTAAAATTAGAAGAATAATTCAACGTTTTCCGAAGTGTGGTCACGGGACACTACTCTGGTAAGACTTTAAATTTATATTCTACATCCACAAGGGGCTACGTGGTCAAATATTTTTAGGAAGCACTGGATAATCGAAGATATAATCACCTTGTTTACTGCAAAAATCTCAAGTGCCTTGATTCATGAACAGCCAATGGGGGGCGTGTGTATGACTGTGTACCTCTCTCGCAGACTCAGGCTCGTCTTTCCTCTTCACCCCACCAGGAGCTGATGGCCCCGATGGTTCTGAAGGAACAAGCAGTGATTCTGTGCACGAGTTACTTTCTATCAATAACCACGTGCAAAAAGTTTAAAGGGCAGTTAAACCCAATAGCAGCCTGTGCGTGACAGACCTTCTTGAGTGTGGCATGGGGCCTCCTCAGGTGCAAAAGGAAAGACTTCAGAAAAACCTGTTGTTTTATTTTTAAAACACTAAGCTAATAAGTGAATTGAGCCCTGGCCAGTGTGGCTCAGTTGGTTGGGGCATGGTCCTGTAAACAGGTGGGTCGTGGGTTCGATTCCCAGTCAAGACACGTGCCTTGGTTGCGGGTTTGGTCTCTCATCGTTCGGGATGAGCAGGGGAGGTAACACGTGTCTTTCTCTCTCTGTCTCCTCCCTTCTCCTCTCTCTAGAATCAACAAGCATGCCCTTGGGTGAGGATTTTTAAAAAGATGAATTGAGTAAAACTAAACCATTATGAATTAACTATGAGTTAAAATAAATTATACATTTAAAAAAATCCATCAAGGTTTTCTTTTTAACTTTTTCCTGGGACTGTAAGATACACACAGAAGAGGGCATGGAATAACCACAGAGCTCAGTCAATATCCGTTGCCCGGAAACTGAGTGTCATCAGGACCCTGCTGCCCCTCGGGCCCCTCCCAACCTCGGATCCCTCCCTCTTCCCCAGGGGTGAACACTTACTCTCTTACTGGTGCCTGCTAAAAAAAATATTTTTTAAATAAGTAGAATCTAAAGCCTGTACTCTTTTGTGTCTGTACCCAGTGCTGCCGAGCTCTGTGAAGATTGGGCTCTCCTGCAACTGGGCAGTGAAGTAGCATGATCTCCTTGGAGGGCGATTTAGCGATGTGTATTAAAGATCTGAAATAGGTTTATTTCTTTTACCTGCGGATTCCACCTCTAGGATGTTAGAATACTTCGGTGAAGCACGCAGCCATTCAAATTATACATTTGAAAGATATTTAATGGCTGGCCCTTATTATAAGACATACCATAATATGTTGAGTGCCTTTGCCTAAGTGTGTTTCTTAAAACACAAGTTCTACACAAGGTCTGTAGGAAAATGTTCCGAAGTTAAACGTTGCCCTCCCTCCTTGTTTCGGGAACGTGTGATAACACCAGGACATTAAAGGCTCCAACAAGTCCTGAGAGAAGAAAACTAATACTATTTTTATAATCATAAAAAATTATATACATGTTAGTACACGCACAGGTGCCTGCATACCTGTGTGTGCTTGTTTTAAAAGAAAGTGTCAGCCATCCACAGCCCATACACGGGCGCACGGGCTCCTTGCTGTGAGGCCGCACCGAGGCTCCTTGTGGTTCCAAGTGTGGATGAAGCAATGTTTTCGTTAGGTTCTTCCAGTTCTCGTCCAAGGAGCTCAGGAACATCAAAGGCAGAAACGTCTTCCCTGAGTGACACTGAGTCCCGTGACCTCTGTTTTTGGGAAACGCCCTACAAGCATCACCGGTGTGGACAGTGTCTGTGCGTCTCGGGTTACACGGCGGTGAGAGCCACGGTCCGGTCCATGCGGAAACCCCGCATCTCTCTCACCAAGACACCCAGAGGGAGTTTTGGCAGGAGCTTCCCGCCAGGAAAATGCCAGGCTCTTCCAAATCAATTTGTATGCATTCTTTTGTCTGGAAAAGAAAACTATGCAACCAAATACTATGTTCTTCCTTCACATTATCTGCCAGGAAATTTACACCCAAACTCAGGGCCCCTTTATAGTAATCAGCATTCAGGATTGCTGGGCCCCAAGGTGCCAGAGCCCGAAGACCCCTCAGAGAACACGTGGTCCCACGCACGCACACGGGAACTCGATGTCCCAGCATGCCCCTGGGCTTCTCCCCGGCAACCAGTCACCCTGCTTCCCTGATACATGTTATGCCTGTGGGCATCCCTTTGCACCGTGGGTGGGAAAGCTCCTTTGGGTCTTGCCAGAAGCACTGAGTTAGCACCTGTCAGGAGTGAGCAAAACACGAGCACAGAGGTGGTCTTCCAACCCCTCAAGGTGCGGTTGAGCCTTAAAAAGGAGGTAGCATTCCCACCAACCCCGGGGACAGGGTCCAGTGGACTTCGGACACGCGTGGAGAGCTAAGCCTTGATTATTGAGGGAGGAGGGCTACGACCTTACCCTTGACCTTTGAGTCACAGTGTGTTTAGCCCAGGAGAGGGTTTGACAGAGAAGCAAGGTACATGTCAATAAGTTTGGCTCCTGGGGTTGAAGCTCCGTGCCACCCCTGACAAGTTATAAGCTGTAATCTAGTCCTCTAACCTATGGTGCCCAAATGCTAGTCCAGGAGCTTGGGTCAGGGTGGCAAAAAAAATTTTTTTTGGTCCAAAGATCAATAAAAATAATCAGGATGATATAGTGAGTTCAAAAAAAACTCATTAACTTTATCCCACTGTGTTTTTCTTATTGAGCTAGATTTGACATATAACAGTATATTAGTTTCAGGGGTACAACATAATGATGAGATATCTATATATATAGACTTGGTCACCACGATAAATCTAGTTAACATCCATCACCTCCCGAAGTTACAGATATTTTTTCTCTTTTGGAGAGACTTTGAAGATTGACTCTCTTAGACACTTCCACGTATAAGATACGGTATTGTTAACTATTGTCACCACGCTGTGTGGGACAATCCATCCCCAGATCACCTTTGCCTGCCTGGGCAAGGGGGCTGATGATAACGAACCATCATTTCATAAGAGTCTGTTTGGAGCCGAGCACCGTTCACATATTATCTCACTTTTTTCTCTGCTCGACTAAAGAAGGTTGGAAACCTGGGCTCAGAGAAGAGAACACCTTGTCCAGGGTTGCACGGTCAATACGTGGCTCCGCAAGGTGTTACTCACTGAGTGTTTGCATCCCCCACGTTTGCTCATTGAAACCCTACCCCCCCCCCAGGGGGTCATCTTCAGAGGTGGGGCCTTTGGGAGGTGATTAGGTCATGAGGATGGAGCCCTCGGGAGTGGGACTAGTGTCCTTGTTAAACAGTCCCCAGGCAGCTCCCTCGCCCTTTCTGCCATCTGAGGGCACAGCGAGAAGACATCCCTGTAAGAACCAGGAAGTGGGGGCCCACCAGGCACTGACTCTGCTTGCACTTGACCTTCTCAGCCTACAGATGTGCGAGGAAAACGTCTGTTGTTTGAGCCACCTGGGGCCAGAGTGCTCCGTTACAGCAGCCCAAACGGACTGAGACAGGAGGCTGAAACCTGTTCGCGCTCTACTTTTAAGGAGAAGGAGGCAGCCCGGGCCCGGCGGGCCCTGCCCCGGCCCCGCAGCCACCGCAGGCTGTCCCTCATCAGAGCACTGAAAGTTCCCGGAGGCATGGTGACCGTTTTGGGGGAGGGACCGTCTACCCCAGCAGACCATGTCACCCCATGCTGCTTCAGCAAACCTGGCTCCTTCAGACACCCCAAGGCTTGGAAAGGCGAAGTGAGGAAGGGAAGCTTAGTCTAGCCAGGTTTATTTTTGTGAACAGGAGAGTGACAGGTACAGAAATATTACAGGGAGTTCACGGAGTCTTGGAAAGGGGAACATTTGTGCTTTATCACTGGACCCGGAAACTGGCAAAGGGCTAATCTTGGATGGGTTCCGTCTGCTTAATAGGCGAACTGATAATGAAAACTGTGGACTGTGGGGGTGGGGAGGGTTCAGCCCCTGACAAGCCCCACGCCCCACCCCCAAGATGACCCCTGCAGAAGCCCTTCTCTAGGTGGCTTTGAGCACTGAGTGTCATGAAACATGTCATCGATGCTTGTAACCTGGAGGGGAACGCATCGTTCCCGAGGGAAGCTGGGGACCAGGCCCCTCCGAATCAGAAGTCGAGTGTAGCTTCCCCAGGCCAAGAATCCATCTCTTACCAAATTTCTCGTTTCCTTAAGTCTCTTTTCTAACAATTCTAAGCTTGGGCAACAATCGTGCATTTGATAAATGTTACTCAGCATCTGCCAGGGGACCTGGGGACAGAAGTCAACCTGGGGGGTCAGAGGTCCCTGGATGGGGTGAGGCATGGCCTGGGCTCTGAAGGGCCAGGAGTCCCCATGATGTCCTGCCCCATCTCCATATGTAGGGCCTCCGTGACCAGACCTTCGTCTTCTAAAGGTTTGTTTTTTTAATAATCTTTCAGAACAAATATCTTACAGTGCTGCGTCAGCCTCACTTGGCATGGCTAAGAAATGCAAGGTTTACGGACTTTTCCCCAAACGGTCTAGTGTCGGGGTTAGGGGCAAGGAGGGCAGGGAGGGGTCTGAGAGGTAGGGGCCATTTAGGGTGGCTGCTGACAGGGGCTGCTTTCAACTCTCCCAGCCATGGCCCCGGCCGCACTTCCAACAGCTCCGTGAAGAGGGACACAAGACACAGAACACTGACAAAGGCTTCCTGCCAAGAGGGCCTGGGTCTCTGAGAGAAAAACTGGACCTAATTTCACTGAGGTTTCTTGTTTCTCTTTCTCCACGCCCGCACCGTTTTTAAAACAACCGTTTTATTGAGGTGCGATTCCTGCACCTCAACAGGTGCCCTTCTAAAGTGTGTGATGCAGGGGTTCCGTCTCATGAGAGTCACGTGCCCGTCACCACGGTCTATTCCAGGAGGTTCTCATGGCCCCGACAAGACATCCCACTCCTCTCGGCAGTCAGCACCCACCTCCCGCTCCCTGGACCATCTGTGTGAAGGAAACGGTTGACCCCACTGCGGATCAAAATTAGGGGGCCCTGTGTTTTATAAGGGAGGAAACAGAGTCCTGAGAGGGCGGGCACTGGGACTATTATCCTATAGCAAGTGTCCTCTTCAGTCCCCAGCTCCGAACTGCAGAGATGTGGGGGGAGTGAGTGTGCAGCCGCGCTTCCAGAAGGTTCCAGGAACCCTGTTGAAATGGGGCAGGGGCGTCTCCGTCGCTGCCAGGCGCCCAGGGTGGAGCGCTGATGCTGCACCCCCCTGGAGAACAAGGGGTTCGAGCCGCTGGGCGGCACTGAGGGCTGTTTCGCTGACAGAGAGGCCTCAGGGCTACAGTCGCTGGGGTTTGAGCCTGACCAGGCCCAGGCCCTGAGTCCCTGTACCGTTCCCCGGTCTGTGACGTGGGCCAGGTTCTTCTGATCACAGAGGCAAAGAGTCCCCCATACTGTAGACATATCTCTCTTACAAAAGAGAAATATGTTAATGGGACTGGAGCTGGGGCTTCTGCCCTAGAGGTGGGAGCCAGTTCTCAGACAGCAGGTTGCCTAGAGACAGCCCTGCATTCCTCCTCTATGTCCAGAAAGGCCTGGGGGCTTGGACAGGGCCAGGCGGGAGGGGCGGGAGAGCCTGGGCTGTGGAAGGAGAATTGGCCGGCCACCCAGGGGCGCCTGGGAGCTCTCAGAAAGCAGGAGGAGCCCAGCCTGCGACACAGGTGCTGTGGCGATTTCACTGCCTGGCTGTCCTTCTCTGACACTGGTTTGGCTGGGACACCTGAGATGACTGTCTCCATGGCCTCCTCATCTTGGGTGTGGCAGGAAGAAGGGGCCCTCCCCTTGCATCCTCCCCTGGGTCACCATGCCCGCCCCGGAGCTCCACAGAGTTCGGAGGCCTGGCTTGGTTGGGTCAACGCTGGCCTGCCACTCACTGAGCTGGGGAGGCCCCTCAGGGTCGGCCTCGCAGGGACCTTTCTGCCTCTGTCTCTCCAGATAACAGCTGCTAGATTTTTTCCATCGAAATTAAAAAAAAAAATTCTAATGGTCATCGTGTTACATAAATGTAAGCCCTAGTAGAACATTCCGTTACAAAGAGATATAAGGACATTTCAGGAAACCAAAGGGCCTCCAGAGTGACTGGAAGCAGAACCAGGGAAGCTGTCAGACTGTGTCACGGGGGTCCTGGGGGCCATCGCCTGACAGTGTCATCGTTCGTCCTGAGCCTCCGCGGCTCCGTTTGCACACGGCCAGCGCAGCCTCCCTGAGCCCGCCAGGACGGGCCTTCCCCTCCAAGGGCCTAGCAGAAGACGAGAAACACCAAGTTGTGGACTGAGAATTGAAACTTGGAGAGAGAACCTCTGACCGGCCCTGCCTGGATCGTTCGTCTGCCTCCAGTCCGGTTCACTAAAGCTTGCGTGAGACAAGGTCGCACTGCGTGAGCCCGGCTACAGGTGGGGTGCGTTCCCCAAGTGTGGGAGTGTGGGGGAAGCTTGCCTAGAAAAGTCTGTTGTCTTACAGCAAAGGGAGGCGTTGGAGCTGCCGCTGTGTTGTGTGGGCTGGAGAGTCACGTCTGCGTCTCCGAGCGTTGCGAGGAGAGAATTTGTTGTTCGTTTTGCTTGCGAGCACGCTGTCAACCCTAGGGACTGTCTGGAGGCTGGTGACCAGTCTGGTTGGGGACGTCGCCATTGCCCGCTGGGCACCGACCCGCGCAGCCAGCTGTGAGCTCAGTGATCTCTCTGCCAGAGAGGAGGAGCGGGTGGGGGGCTCTGCTGCTCTGCCAGCAGGAGGTGTGGGGCTCTGGGCAGCTGCCCACGCCCAGGCCCGGCCGGAGAGGCGGCACCGAGCCGGGGTCACGTGCCAGGGGGCCCCAGCTCCGCATCCGCTGCCTTAGAGAGGCGCCAGGCCACTCAACAGTCTGTCCCTCCAACACCAAGGGTTTCAATACTCGGCGACGAGATGCGCTCCTCAGAAGCCCAGGCCAGTATAAATAGGCCTCTTGATTTCCCTTCACTCGAAGGAGAAGGACCAGCGGGACGGGGGAAGACAGACATTCCAGACATGCCACAGAGAGACCTCAAAACAGCACTGGGCCGCGCCTGCGAAAGGAAGCCCTTCATGAGAGACACAGGGCTGCAGAGAGGGAGACAGGCCAGCCCAGATGGGAGAGGCACTCGGCCGGCTCACGGAGGGTGCCCCCGGAGCCAGGGCAGGGGCGGGCCCTCTGGTCCCAGGCCAGCTCGCTCCCCTACGCCACATTTTCTCCCGTTAAACATGGTGGAATTTTGCCCTGGTGTGTCCGTTTGAGTGGATTCCAAAGAGACCTGACGGCTCAAAGTTCTGTGGGGTGAGGACTGGTATCAGTTTTAAACCAAATCATTTTCAAACCGATAGGGAGGAGTCAGGGGAGAACCACGGGGGCTCTGAGGCTGGGCCGGGCAGACTCCCGTGCAAGGCCAGTGGGGGCTCTGGGGCTCCGGTGCAAGTGTGGGGGAGGGTGTGGAAGGTAAGAGCTCCCCCATTCATTGGGCACTGTGAGGACCTACCATGTGCTGAGCACTGGGCTAGGCATTGCAGAGGCGATGGAGAACTGGATAGAGTCCAGCGGGGATTTAGACCAAAACACATTCATTTCAAAAGCCCCTGGGGCTCTAGGAGTCAGGGCACAACACTCTGAGAAGCACAGGAGGTTGGGGAAGGGTGCTGAGGAAGCAGTAGCCCAGCTGGGATCTGAAGGTCAAGTTGGAGTCTGGCCAGAGGAGGAAGGATGTTCCTAATGAAGAGAACAACACTTGGAAGCCTGGGGACCCTTGGCTGGGACAGGGGGTGGATGCTTCCAGGACCGTGGGGTTGCAGGGGATCCAGCATAGGGTGCCTGAGGGTGTCTCCTGGGTGGGAGTCCATACGTGGTAGGGAGTATCCTCCCTGGGGTGGTAGACGCTCAGCACCCAGCCAGGAGTGGAGGAGGTGAGTGAGGAATGCCCCAAGGAGGAGCGCAGGGAAGCCTAAAGGGACAGCTTCACCCATGACAGGCTCAGCCACAGCCTACACGCTGCCTCTTGTTCTGGAACTTGGGCTAATGAAGGCCGTTGAGCCTTCTGGCCGCCCCTTGGCCCACAGAGGCCCAGACAATGCCAGACAGAGGCAGGGCAGGCGATATGTCTGAGGTTAATCGCGTTAGCACAGGGCTGGTGCTCGGTTCAGATTCAGGGTCAGGCTCCAGCAGTGGTTGGAAATACCCGCATTCCTCTGCGACCGATCTCTGCCTCCAGGCCTTAAAACACCACCTTCAATGAGGTCCATGCCTCCACAGGGACTAGCCCAGTGCCGAGCAGAGCACAACATGCAATGGGTGTTCGCACTTGAACGTGAACAGGGAGCAGAGAGTAAGCACCCCTCTCTCCCAGGGCCTCCTCTTGGTCAGACCACAGCGGTGGGCCTTGGTGGGCCACCATGGAGGGAGGACCCGAGGGGGGTCTGGGCACCCACCGATTATCTGCAAGACCCTCAGCATGTCCCTGCCCCTCCCCGAGTCTCAGTTTCGTCTGTGAAATAGCATGGTTTTGTACCTGCCTGTCTGGCTTACGAAGTTACCTGTGATGGTTGATCGATAGACAACAGATACCTATGTACTTAGTGAGTGTAGCACAATGAAGAGACGATTTGCTCTGTTTAAAGATTTCTAAATATCTGCTTTGTTCGGGACGATGGTTGCTGTCAGTGTGGGAAAGAGCAGACAGCCGTCTTCCCAGGGAGAAGCAGAGCACGTCCAGTCTGCTGACCCAGGGAGCCGCCATGGGCACCAGTGGGCATCGCGGGGCAGTCCCTGTTGCGGGTCCAGCACCGGCCCTCTGCTTCTCTGCTTCTCTGCTTGGGCAGGAGCCAGACAGGCCATACCTAGCCCCACACCAAGGGTGAGGTTCCCAGGGGTCACACTCAGAACGGAACCCTGGAGTACTAGTAGTGCTGGGAGGGACTTTGCATCAGACTTGGCAAACATTTGTTCCGTGCCTCCGGTTTGCCTCAGGCACTGGGCCAGGTGACGTACACACACCAAATAATCTTCATGCAGCCCTGGGCTGGGCCCTCACTGTTCTCTCCATTTCCTGAGGTCAGGCAGCTCCAGGGCCAGCCCGAGAGCGCAGCCTTTTCCCAGCTCTTTGCCTGTTTGGGTCCTCCCGCTGCATAGGTCTCATCCTAAAGGTCACCCCCTCGCAGAAGCCCTCCGTGTTCCTTCTTTCTCCCGCATGGCCCCAGGCCACTTTACGCAATGACTTTGCCATCACATGGTTCTTTGTGCGTGCCTTATTCAATGTCTACGTCTCCTACTAGACTGTGAGTACGAGAGCCAGAAGCCTGTCCGTTTGGTTCCCCCCATTTCCCTAGCGTGTCAGAAGTGTTCGAGAGACCACTTGTTGCACAGACTATGGGAATAAATACGGTATTAAGGACTTGAGCATGCATTGTCTGGTTGGTTTCCAGTCTCTGTCATTTCTTTTCTTTTTTTAAATTTTATTTTAATTGTTGTTCTTATACAGTTTTCTGTCTTCTACTCCCATCCCAACCCACCCTCCCCACCCAGCTTTTGTCCATGTGTCTTTCATACTTGTTGCTCTAAACCCTTCCCCTTTTCCCTGGATATTCCTATCCCTCTCCTCTCTTGTTCTCAATTTCAGTGTCTTTGGTTATATTATGCTTATTTGTTTGTTCTGTTAATTAGGATCCTATTAAAGGTGACATCATCAAGAAACTATGGTACATTTACACAATGGAATTCTATTCAGCAGAAAGAAAGAAGGAGCTCCTACCCTTCGCTACAGCACGGATGGAACTGGAGAGCATGATGCTAAGCGAAATAAGCCAGGAGGTGAAAGACAAACTCCGTCATTTCTCATCACTTCTTTATAGACATGAGAGGAGAAATGATGTGTTGGGTGGGACTTGCCAAGAAAGCCACAGAAGTTCCCAGAATCTGTCTCATCTTGAAACCACTGAGCCGAGAAGGGAGCTGAGGGCCCTCAGCAACGCCCTGACCCACAGTCCTCTCTTCCCATCGCACAATTCACGCAGTCCCCAGGCCTCGCGGGGGCTCAGGGAATTCATCGTGGCTGGAGAAGCTGCACTTGCTCCCTGCCCGTTTAATACATGCACATTGCGGTTAGTTTCATCTGTACAAACATCCAGTTTCACCGCTCGGGTCAGCCCCAGCTCAGACGGGGCAGCCTTACCGTCACCAGTGCACACCAGTGTTAACCGCACCGCTTCCCCGCTGGACATGGCCTCCTCCCTCCCCTCCTTTAGCCCTAATCCTGGGAATTACCAGAGATAACCAGCCAAAGATGCTGGCACTTAGTAGGTACTTAGCAAATACCGCCCCCTTCCTTTCCCCACCTGTTAAGGGTGGGCCCTGGCCCCCCATCTTCTCCACCCCAGCCCCCAGGGATGACCCCTCTCTCACCTCCTACACCCCTTACTCCTTCCCCTTGCCGTTGGCTGGTCACCCAGCAAACTTTGAACTGAGACATTTCACCTCTGAGCACGTGGGTCTCCAAAGCCAGACTGTGAGCTCCTTGAAGATAGGGACTCAGCCTAGGACTTCATAGCGTTGCCATTCTTGCCCCAACAACACTGATTTCAGGCCTGGCCTTGCATGCAGTGGTGCCCCCATAATAAGGACCAGGCCTTGGAGCCTGTTAAAGCCCAAGGCGTCATGGATGTGGAACAGGCTGGGGAAGAAAGTAGGCGTTTCGGTGTGAATCAGCTCCTCTCTTTCTGCCTCCTCTGGGAAGAGGGCACTTCCAGCAGGAAAATGGTGCCATTAACACTAATGCAGGCTGGTGACGGCATGGGGTGAACTGCGGCTGAGTCTGTTCAAGCCGGATGTTCCTGTAGACAAAGCACACATCTCTGCCAGGGCAGGGACAGCCCGAGCTGCGTGCGCGAAACGGGTAAGCGGCAAGACTGACTGGCTTCCTCTGCAGTCCACGACAGATTCTGCTTCTGCCCCGGGCTCGCTGACCCTGTCACTATAAAGCCAATCCCTCTGCCCAGGGGACAGCCTGGAGGATGCACAGAGTTCTAGGGCTGGAGTTGGGTCGCAGAGGGAAAATCCACAGCGTGTAAGCAAAGGCTGAATGAGGGGGTGATGAAGGTCAAACCAGGAGAACAGAATTCTGTCCGAGGGGTTATTGCAGAGCCAAAAATGTGTTTCAAAGCCAGACAGTCAGAAGTCAAACACCCGCTACAATGTGGAGCAGACAGGGAACTCGAGGGCAGGAGGGGCAGACAGCACCTGAGAGGCCAGTGAGCCCGAAGCTTCTTTTTACGGGTGTGGACCTGGCACAGCCCATTTTGATAGCTCCACTCCCAGGACACCACGCTGGCCTCCCTGGCTTCCCTTGGCTCACGGCGTCCAGACAGAAAGGGAACAAAGCCGTCAGAAAACACAGGTTCCTGTTTCCTGTTTCATTCAAACTATGTGCGTGCCTTTTCACTCCCAGAATCTCTCCGGGACACTCTGGGCTCAGGCCGTGTCCCCAGCCCAGCCCCTGGCCCTCAGCCAACCTGCGAGATTCCATTGCAGTCTGGAGTTTGAAATCTGTTGATGTTTTGGTCAACTGGCTGAGCAGAGCTCGCGTCCAGAATCCCCCATTCTGCACGCAGCCCTCTCTTCACATGGCGCAGCCCCCTTCAGAGGGCAGCGGACTGTAATGGGGACCTCCAACCAGAAATGGCCTGGGGTCTCCCTCACTGCCTCTGCCCTGCGAAGGACGGCCACAGACACAGGAACAAACCCGTTAATCTCATCCAAAGGCTGCAAATGGTTCCTTTTTCACAACAGGGAAACCTCTTTAATGGGCCCTCTTTTTCTTTCTCAAATCAGATATATAAATCAGCTGATAACAAAAAAAAAATACAAGACACGAATGTCCAATTATGGGAGCAGAGTCTTTGGCTTCTGAGTTCCTCCCTCACTGAGGAAATGGATTTGAAATGGGAAGGAGGAAGCAGGGAGGTAAACTTTCATGTCTATTTTAGTTTTCCAGTGAAGTCCTCATTTCCTTCTGACCTCGTATAAACAAAGAAAGGACAGTTGTTAGTTTGGTGATTACAGAAAACCAGTGTAAATGTGGTTTATCTAAATGCAGACCTAACAAATAACTACACTTTTCCAAAATGTAACTCCTTAGCTAATAATGAGAATAATAGCTATATTATTTTATTGGGTAATTACTATGTAGTGGGCACTACCTAAGCACTTAGCATACCTTAGAAATATTGTTGATGGGTTATATCTTTTCCCCAGAAATCCTATTCCTGAAAATTCATTGCAAAGCAAGTAAGTTGTCTACACAACAAAGGGGTGTGTGTGTGTGTGTGTGTGTGTGTGTTGTAGCATTGTTCACAGGGGCTAAAGCCAGAGACAAAGTGAATATTGGTAAACATAGGAAGAGATGAATAAAGTGTGTTATTTCCACATCGTGATATATGCAACCATTAAGATCAAAGCTTTCCCGGATGACTGAGTAGGAATGATTTCCAGAAAGTATTGTTGCGCGAGAAAAGTAGAATGCATAAAGTTGTATATAATATGATCTCTTTCTACAAATGACCAAAAAGCCTTTTATGTGACTATGCATATTCACTTAAATGTATAAACTGTAGGCTTATTGTAGCACCGTGTAGAAAAATATGGACGGTCCATTCTTAGCCGTCAGCGTGGTTACATGGGGTGTGCTGCCCGCCCAGGTTTGGCGAGGAGCCGCGGTGTGAGTAGAGCGGACTCGGAGGGGAGGAAGGTCTTTAGAAATACTTGGGCAAGAGAATCTTGGAGACAGAGTCTTTCTTCTAATCTGCATCGGGGGTGGTCCTGGGCATTAAGTTTTAAATATTAAGGAAGGATGACTTTATTTGGTGTACCAAACTGGTGAAGTGGGAAATGCCAGTTACATGGGTACAGATGTACACATCCAAATTACAAATCTTGTCAGGTCACTCCCCTGATTAAACCCACCCATGGCATCCCTTGGGATGAAGCCCAGCCTTCTGACCACAGACCCCAGGCCCTGAGCCCACTGGCTGCATCCGTCCTCTGTACATCCGTCCTGTGAGGTAAACTACCGCAGCCACACTGATGTCTTGCAGCACCTTCTTTGGGTCGCCACGTCTTCGCACACGCTTCTGCTTCTGTTTGGAGCACTTCCTGTTCCCGTCATCTAGATCATTTCTATTCATCCTTAGACATTCAGCTTGAGAAGTCCCTTCTCCCTGGCAAGTCTTCTCTGCCCCTCCTTCCTCCCAGGTTGGGTGCAGCCTCCTGCGCAGGGCTCCTGTAATCAGGGGCACTCCGTTGACATGTTGCATTGAGGCAGCGGTCCGTGCTTCCTGTTTCTGCATTCTCAGTATTTCACATGTAGTTAGCACCTGTTAGTATCTGCCGAATGTCTGAATGGTACAGCAATGCTGTACGTCTGTCCTGCATGTGGTGTTCAAGTGCTCTACAATCTGACCCTCATCAGCTTTGCACAATAGGTGCAATAAATGCTTATTAAAATGCCCATGGGGAAGCTTCCTGGGCCTTCCCATCCTTTCCCTACTTTATGGCATGCCTTCCTCCCACCCCCGCCCAGCTAACTCCCACCCATCCTCCCAGATCCCAACAAAACGCGTCTCTGTACCAGGTGTCTCTGTCTCCTCCGGACAGAACAGGCAGGCCTCGCTCTGCGGCCCCCTGCGTCTTCCTCCTGTCTCCTCATGGCTCCCAGTGTGTGTGGCAGCGATGTGTTTATAAAACCGGCCGTCCAACTCAACTTGGATCGTCGAAGGTCCTGGCCTTGCGTCTTCTCCCATCTGTTGTCTCCAGCGTCTAGGACAGCCTCTGCCACGCAGCGGATGTTTAGCAGGTACTGGCTGAAGGAGTGAAGGAGTGAGAGAATGAGTGAGTAAATAAATGAGTGAAAAATGTTTACACTTTCACTCTTAGGAACTACCAGGTGAGGCTGCAAAAAGGCCTGGAGTCCATCTCAGTTTACCGCAACAGACCTACAGACCTGTAAGTCTCCATCGGAATCAGAGGTACCATCCCAGCATGCTGGAACGAGCTAAAAACCTGTTTGGAACATGATGAAACTGAGGTTCTAAGTGGGAAGGCCACACAGAAATGACATAATCATGAAGTTGGCCATGATGCCAAGACGGGTCCCCATGCATTTCAGGGGTCCTTAGTCATCAGGACCTGATATTACTTCTGTTTCTGGTGATATGTAATGCACTTTTTACTTCTTTTTTTTTTTTTAAGATTTTATTTATTTTTAGAGGGAGGGAGAAAGAGAGGGAGAGAAACATCAATGTGTGGTTGCTTCTCATGCGCCCCCTACTGGGGACCTGGCCCTCAACCCCGGCCCTGACTGGGAATCGAACCAGTGACCCTTTGCTTCGCAGTCTGGCGCTCAATCCACTGAGCCATGCCAGCCAGGGTCACTTTTTACTTCTTAACAAAATAACGATGATTCCATAAAATTGCATAGCACATTATACTTTATGAAGTCCTATTTTAAAAAAAATTAAAAAGCAGAGCGGTTTGTGGTTAAGTGCCTTGCGCCAAGATCGCCGGGCTCTCCCACCAGGGCTGCACGCAAGTTGCCTCGCTCCCATTCAGTGCCCTTTCTAGGATGTGATCTCTGCCTCCAAACCTCAGACATCACAATAAACGGCGGTTAAATATTGATTCTAGGCTCACTCGTAGAAAGCACTAGCATTTCTAATCAATATCACCACTTCCTACTTCTAAGAATTTTCTGAAGAACACCTGGAGCAGACCTGTCAGAGCTTGACATGAGAGAGTTGATAAGATCCAGGCCAGCTGTGGGAGGAACCAGATGCTCTGTGTGCGCACACACCCCAAGCGTGTCAGTGACTCCGCAGGTGGAATGCCTGGTGTTGCAGGGCACTTAAACGTGTGAGCGTAGATGAAATAAGCAAATCCGTAATGCACAGTGTCTGACCTTAATAAATACTTGCCAGTGAATCAATGTACCTTACGTTAAAAAATTCTCATATAGTGTTTCTGCATTTAGCCGTATTTCCATAGTATGACTGTTTAAAATTTAAATGTGTTTTCTAAATAATTACTGTAAATCTATTCCTTCATGATTTCATTCAATAAAGAATGAACGCCACCCTGGCCAGCGTGGCTCAGTTGGTTACGGTATTGTCCCGTAACCAAAGGGTGTGGGTTCAATTCCTAGTCAGGGCATAAAGTTAGGTCGCTGGTTCAATCCCTCATCCATGTGTGGACGAGTGGGAACCCCAGTCCAGACGTGGATGATCCCTAGTCTGGGCGTTGGTCCCTGGTTGGGTTGCATACGGGAGACAACCAATCGATGTTTCTCTCTCACCTTGATGTTTCTGTCTCTCCTATCCCCTCTCCCTTTCTCTCTCTCTAAAAACAATGAGAAAAAAATGTCCTCAGGTGAGGACCAAAAAAAAAAAAAAAAAACCCCAAAAAACAAAACCCACAAAAATAAAGAAAAATAAAGAACAAATGACTACCAGATTCTGGGCACAGGGTTCCCCATGATACAGCAGTGAACAAAAGCCCCTAACCTGGTGAACTTTACATTCCTATGGGGTAGGAGAGAAGGATAATAGCCAAACAATAAGTAATCTATTATATTAGGTGACAATTGGTATGAAGAAGAATAAGGTAAGAAAGGAAGCTAAGGGATTAAGGGATGCCAGGGTTGAGCGGGGCTGAGCATCGAGATGTTTGGGAAGCTGACATGTGGGCAAAGACATGGGGACTGAGGAATGAGCTGTGAGGATATCTTGGGTAACATGTCAACAATCTGAGCAAACACGTATAATTTTAAAGAGAAAAATTTCCCACATAGCTTACGTACACTTCACTGCCGTGAAAGAGAGGTAACGGCAGGCGGTCCAACATCTTCTTGGTAATCTGGCACCTCTGTGACTACGGACGCTGGACCACAGTGCCCACACAGGTGGAGACCAGCCAAATCAGAGGACTCTTTGCCCCTCTGCCCAGCGGCCTGGATCTGTTTTTCTTTTGCAGAGATTCTATGTCACCCAGTCAGCTCTTGCCGCCCGCTGACTCAGGCAGCGTCTCTGTGTCACCGCCCCCCACTTCTCATCTCATCTGATGCTTCTGATGCATCATTGTTTGTCAGGATTGGGTCCAGAAGAAAAAGACTCAAGCAACAGCCCCACCCTCGATGCCAGGGCTTTGCTTTGTGATGCTGTGTCTGCCCACTGGGTGGGGGTGGGGGGGTGAGGGGGGTGGGGGTGCACTGTGCTTATTTCCTTGTCCTCAATTTCCTTCCTGACTGTTTGAATGGCAGATGATTGATCCCCCTAATTTGGGGAATACTGCACATTAACTCTTCATTTTCTCTCCTTTTAGGGCTCAGAGACATTTTCTTTCTGATTTCAACAGATTTTCTTACCACAGGGCAAGTTAGAGCATAAGTTCCCCCAGTGTGGCTGCAACAGACTCAGAGGGAGGGATGTCTGCGGAGAAGGTTCCCAGGATGTGATCCGAGGGGCTCCCCATCTCGGGGGGGGACCCAGAAACACGAGGACTGGGACTATCTTCATTGCTTTAACCAGTGTGCCCCTTGCACACCGCCCAAACCTGGCCCAGAGGGGTGCCAACAATGACTGCCCTCACACCCGACCATCGGAGGCAGTAGAATAAAAAGCGCTTTAATGGAAGTTCATGAAAAGTGTTGTGAGAACACAGAGTACTGAATAATAAATCCTCAGGACAGGATTTGGGGAGGGTCTGCAGACGAGGTGGCATTTTGAGTACGGCTTTGAAAGCTGAACAGGCTTTTCACAGGTACACATGAGGGGAAGGCTTTCCAGACTGAGGGAACGCCGTGGACACAGCCTGGAGAGGGAAAATGCGTAGTTCATTGATGAAAAAAAGTGGGAGAATATTTAGTATTATTGAACGTGTCAAGTGCTTCTGAACTGATACCGAGGATCCTCCAGGCAACATTTTGCTTAAGACTCTGTTTTTCTTTTCTTTTTCCAAGTTTACATTTCTGTAACATTCACACACACGAATCATCAACCGTCAACTAATAATGCAACGGCCCTGGACTTTTGGGTGCGCAGAGGGGTAGTGAAAAGTGAGGCTGAGCGTCGGAGCCCAGACCGCGGCAGCCTTCCCCGGACACCAGCAAGTGTGGATTTCAACCCGCCACGCAGTGCTCCCCGGAGCGTATTGCTGGGAGTTGCAGTTCCGAGGCACCTTGCTTGGAGTCTCCAAACAAGTCCTTTGAGTATATATATATTTTTTAAATACACCAGGTTCGATGAGCCTGAATGAGACCCTTGCCTCTTGGGACCTGTCGGAGCTCTGGGACTCTGCAATGCGGAGGGGGACAGAGCAGGCTTGCATTCTCCAAACCCAAGTGACATGGTCTGGTTTCTGTGGAACCTCTCACAGGGCAGGTGTCTCCCGGGGACCCTGGTACGGCTCAGCCAGGGGGTGCCACCCACGTTTCCGAGCTGGTGAGATGCTCCACAGACAGAGGAGCATCTCGGCGTGACCTCTGCCCCAGCGGCGCGGAGTGCTGAACAGCCAGCAGCGGCGGTGAGGCTGGCTCACGGAGAGGTGGCCCCTTCCCGGAGGCCCAGTGCGGGGGCAGGTGGGCGCCGACTCCTCCTCATCTCCGGCCAAAGCCACACAGAGAGCCGGAGTTGAGCAATTGCCTCGGATCCCCAGCCCCCGTGCTCTGAGAGGCCACGCAGGGGACAGAGGTCAAGCCAGCCCGGATCAAAGGTGTGCACGTGCTGCTGTGCCCTTCCAGGAATGTTGTCCTGGACGGAGTGGGAGAGGGCAGCTGAGTGGGAGCTGCAGGCCCTGCCCGGGGAAGGAGAGGCTTCTAGAGCCGCATGTCTGGTCTAAGTCCTCTATTTGACATGTGGGGAAACTGAGGCCCAAGAATGAAGGGACACACCTAGACTCACGCAGCTCACCACATTTCAAACAACTCCACGTGTCTTGCATTGGTTTTGTATTATTATTCTTACTGACAATTTTTATAATTTGTCCAGGTGTTTTGACTCAATACCTAGGATCCTTCTTTCTCAAGGCCCATTAAATTTTTTTTCTGGATTTACATTTTTGCAATAATTTTTTTAAAAAATCACTTTCTTTTGATGATCTTGCCATTGACTTTCCTGCAAACTAACAGATTTTTAAATGTAAGTAGGGTAATGACAGGCACAAGTTCTTTTGCCAAGATTTGAACAGCGCCCAAAATATCTCTTACCAAATGGTTTCCTCACCCAGGAAATTTTCCCTCATCCCTAATCTGACAAGTGACCTTCAGAGAAAGGAATCACGAGAGGGACAGGGCAGCTGCCATCCGGAGATGAAGACAGGGATCCGGATGGCGCTCCCGTGGGTGGAGCAGAAAGAAGCAGCCACCCTCCTGATCTCCTGCAGCTTCTGGGGCCCGGAGGGCATCCAGTTTCTTCCTTTTACAGTGCTAGGTCCGCAGCCTGACGTTCAAGGCCCTCAAGTCCCCACGGGCAGCTTCTTTTCCAGTGAGAGGTTTATTTCTATTCACCAGAACTGGCTGACCTCTTGTCCCCCTTACCCCCTCCGGTCTCTGCTCGCTGGGATGTCCGTCCGTGGTGCCAGTGCTGACCAACTCTGCCCTGGGCGCTTCCCTAAGTTCTCCAGCTCAGACTGTAGTTTCTCTGGAACACTTCGTGCTTGTCCAGGCTGGATGGCCTCTTGGAGGTCAGCTCCAACTCTTTTGCCTTCCAGGAGAAAAAATAGAGGCACGGAATGGGAAAAGAAAGTGCCTGAGATCACACAATGAGCACAAGGAAAAATTGGGGCTCGGTGTCCCTGATTCTTGACTCGTGACCATTTTGTGATCTCAGGACAGTTAATTCTATCCATTACATTCACTAACCACTTAATAAGAATTATAATAACCAATACTTTTGTGTCTAATACATTAACATCTTATCATCAGTCCTCACAGGTATCCATCCATCCATTCATCCATCCGCTCATTTATTCGAACAGCCCATATTTCCTGAGGGCCCATGTTCAAGTACAGTACTGGACCCTAAGTATTGTTATTTCCATTTCATAGTGGAAGAAGCTGACACTGAGAAGTTCCATGACTTGTGCTACTTTAGTAAGTTAGGTCTCAACAGGAACCAGAATTGACTCAGGCGGTTCCCATGAAGGCACTCTTTGCAGAGGTGTAGGCAGAGCTAAGGAAGACAAGGCCTGTTGAGGCATCCAGTCATCAGCAGCAGTGCCGAGGTTGGGCCACCAGGGCAAAGGGGAGACCCAATGTTCCTGGAACCCAGCGAGAATGGAATGCAGCCAGGGGTGGGGGAGGAGAGGTAGTTCTGGGTGCAGAGCCGCTGTTAGAGATGAGCCAGGGAGAAGGGTGAGAAACTCTGTCTTCAACCCTGAGTCTCTTTCCAGGGACTCTCTTTGGCTGAGCCCAACCAGAAGACAGAGGGCAAGGGGACCCAGGGAGGCGGTGCACAGAGGTTAGCCCCTGGGGCACAGGGCAGGGTGGACAACAAATGCAGGACAAGCAGAAGTCGCCAGCCTGATGCCCAGCTGCACAGTGGGTGAGCGGGACTAGGATGCCAACGCCACCTTCAGACTCCCAGTCCTGTGCCTTCTTCTGGACCATGTAGCCTGCTTGCATTTATGGCCTTACGTTCATTCATTTACTGCCCATATCTCAGGCAGTAAGTAAGCTGAGCACTTACTCCTTGCCAGACCCCATGGATATGGCTTATTTCCCTCACCAAAGCATGAGATCAATGAACCTGACTTCCTCATCGCTGAGTTCCCCCGTCATAGTCTGTGACGCACCATGGGCATCCACCCTTTCTGCTGGTCAGTGGAGAGCACCACGCAGGACCACTATGAGTTGCACTAAAAGCTGCGGCCCCGGAGCGAACCCTTAGAGCCATTCCCGTTCTTTGAGGCTGGGAGGGAATGTGGATGCACTCCTGCCTGACTCACTTTCCTTGTTTTGGGACTAGCAGGTGGATTACACAGGGTCTGGCGGAAGGAAGGCTTGCTTGGGTGTGGTCGGTAGGGTACATGAATGTCTTGCACGGGATGGACAGCAGTCTGAACATTTCACCTAAAGTGTCACATGGTGTGCCTGAGTGTGATATTCTCGTGTTACAAAATTACATGCCTATGATTTTGTAATAAAAGATTTTTATGGAATAAAAAAGGGATGTTGTTTGTGCCGGACCCCGTACTTGAAGGCTGATGCCCTGATGCTCTGAGAATTTCCACCAGTTCCAACGACAGAAAGTCATGATACCGGTGTTTCCCTTCCAGAGGGTCTGCACTCTTCTGGGCTCCTCCTCGCTCTCAGCTCTCAGCTCGGCTGCAAAGACTCAGCACCAGCTCTTTGAGGGGCGAGTGGAGCAGATGATAGAGGAGCTTGCCCCTGTCCTTCAGACTCATGGCTCGCATCTTCTCGGCATTGGGTGATGGGGCGATGTGTGTCAAAGTCTGCGTGGCTTTCCCGTGTGCATCCTGCTCGACCGCAGCGAACAATGACTGTGTGCAAACAGCCCGGCCCTGTTCAAACACTGTCAGTGAGAATGTCAACAAGAAATGGACAAAAAAATGGAAAGACTTGAAAAATACGGTCACTGGCATTCAGCTTCTGCTGGCTGCCTCAATATGTCTATCTATCATCTATCCACCCATTTATGTATATATATATTTTTTTTCCTGGAAAGGTGCAAAAGAATCAAAAAGGACTATTCCACCACTTCTGATTTTTTTTTAACTCATCCATTTTTATCTACCTTAAAACACATGTGCAAAGATGCAGTAGTCAATCTTTGCTGCTTCACTGGTGAAGCCTGCAACACCTGGAGGTCACCTTGGACATCTCCCTTTCTCTCTCACGCCCAGAACAGAAGCATGGCGTAAGAGAAAAGACTTTGGGTATGTACCGAGAGCCAGGCCTGTATAGCACCTCACATGCATTTTCTTGCTTTAACAAGACTCAACTCTGTGGATCAGCTCTTATGGGTGAGGAACTGGAGTTCAGCGAGGTAGTGACTTGCCCAAGGTCACATAGCCCAGAAATGGTGGCGCCGAAGCCTGAATCCACCCACGTCTCATGTGTCCAACTTCTGTATTTTCCATTGGGATCTGCTCCTTCAGATAAAAGGGGAAAAAAAGGCGATTTCTTCAGTGGTGATCAGGACAAGAATCTATTTGACCAGGTGATTTCAGATTTACCTGCTTCCAAGAATTACTACCAAAAGTACTCAGAAAAAATGGCCACAAAAAACTCGGCAAATACAAGTGTTGTGGACTGGTAGAATAAAACTCTTGAAATCTGATGAGGCTAAATTTCAGTGCTCTGAAAAACAAGAGTTTGCCATCCACCAGTGGGGGACCCGCAGCTTTCCTGGGTGGTACCACTCCGACAAACCACACCGCAGATGCCTTGACTACCTGCCTGTCTGTCAGGAAATCCCCTTGTCTTTTTCCCTTAACCTCAGCCCAGGCCACCCTCTTCTCCTTGGTCCCCGGTTTTCCCCAGCTCTGATCATCCTTTTAGATGTCCCCAGCATTATTACTTTCTTGGAAACTTTCCGTGATCCCCATCTGGACTAAGCTCCTGTTATAATTCTCTTAGCACCTTACAGATGCCTTTGTAGCACTTGCCACATTTGTGATTCCTCGCCTGCATGATTATTTGTGTCATATCTGTACCCTCATTAGATCATAAGCCTAATAAGGGCCCACAGGGTTTATTTTGCTGCCGTTTGCTGCTGTTACCAGCACACAAATATCTTTGCTGGATGAATGAATGAAGTAAAAGAAACAGTGTCCAGAATCTTGCCAGCTTCTGATAGAGGAGAATGAACCACCTGTCCAATCTGCCTAATGCTGCATAAGCCTTCTCTTATTTGTTTCCCAAAAAAACCCTAAGAGAGAAACCGCGAAGCTCAGAGAGGTGCGTCAATTTTCCTGAGGCCATACGGCTAGAAAGGCACAGAGTTAGGCTGGAAATGAGGTTTCTGGGATGCTCCTGCAAGTGACCTCATCACAACCACTCACTGCCTGTCCAAAGGTGGGGACGACCCTGACCAGCCTGGGCTTGGACGCGCAGGGGCCCGCTTCCTCCGTGTTTGCCTCATGAAGGCCCAACTTCACTCAGAGGTCAAGGCAGTGAATGGAAGAGTACAAGGGTAGCCTTAGTCATCGAAGTGCCACTCTAAATAAAGGCCAGGACGTTTGAAGTGCCTTCTCATTTCGCAATAAGGCAGGCGGTCACGGAAATGAAGGGTTAGCCCTGTATTCTGGTGACCGACCACTTTGTCTGCAGCTTTCTTCTTTGTGTGCTTCCTAAGTTTTTAATGACTTGTGATCATAGACCACCTAATTCCAAATGATGGCCTGTGGATTATGGAAATGTCCCCCCCAAACTGGCCTCCTTCCACTTTCCTTCTCCGCACTGCTGCTGCGTCCCGCATCTCACTCCCATCATGCCTGTACTTGCTAAGAGGTGCCCACCACACAGGGCGACAGAACCGGAGGATCCAATGAAGGTTTTGGAGCAGAGACAGCAGCCGGGGCCATTTCCATCTCACTAGTGGGGAAAATGAGGCTGCCAGCTATGACATCAAGGCCTTCTGCCAAACCAGCAGGGCCAGAATCAAAGCTGAGCTTTCCAGGGTCCCATACGTTTCCTGAGACCACTCTTCTCAAATGTGTATAAGAAGGAGGATCTCCCCCCCTCCACACACACAAAAACACAGAGCTATCTTCTGGAGGATCGGGTCCTTGTAGTACATATAGGCTTCCCCAGCTAGGTGAGTGTTCTAGGAACCCATCCACCTCAGTGTTCCAGCTGGTGTTGTTGTGAGAGGCTGCATTCAGTGAATTTTTTTTGAAGACTCTTTCAACGCGTTTGCCCATTTCATGAAGGGCGACTTATGGGTGCACCTGCCCGCACCACTGAGTGTTCAGCAGTTTTTGACCAGAAATGAGAAGACCCCTCTCCCTGGTCTCCCACCCTCCTTATTCACCCAATCTCACCCAGAGCAACTTTTTGTTTTGTTTTGTTTCCCTGGATGAAAAAAGTCCTCAAAGAGAAAGGTTTTGCCAACGTGGAAGAAGTGAAACAAAAAGTGGCAGAAGCACTAAAAGGCATCAAAACCGATGAGTTCAAAAGCTGCTTTGAGCAGTGGGAAAAATGTCTCAGTAGGTGTCTTGCAGCAGCTGGAGAGTACTTTGAAAGTGTCTGAAGTTTAAACATGTACGAATACATACAGTTTTTTTATAAATAATTTCCAGTTTTGGGGTCCTCCCTCACATGCATATATTTTTTGGAGGGACTTACCATTTACTTTCAGGTAGACTTTCAAGCTGTGACCGGCTCTTTCTCCTCTGAGAACCTTTCATAGGATACCGGTGAATAATTTGTCTTGGACGCACCCAGTATCTTTTCATCTGGAGATCTTAAGGAGCCTTAATGACAACCAAGCTTCATTATTTCTGTTTTGCGTATGAGGAAACTGACTCACAGAGGGATGCAGCAATTTTCTCATTCATGCTCTGAGTTATTACCAGTACCATGAATGAAACTTAGGCTAAAACTCTATTTTATAAACTATTAAACCCTGTATCCTGTATAATAGTGGAGTTTACAAAACTAATGACACCTTTGAATTGAGAGTTCATGCCTTTATTCTGTTATTAAGTCTTGGCTTATGTGGGACGGAAGCATCTTGCTACCTTACAACACCGGGTTGCAATGTGAAGCAAGATGGGAAAGGCTGTTAGGTGTTTTGGTGATGCCCAGACCATTCAGAGTTCATTATTTTCATTCATTAATTCACATATTCATTCCATTAGCATATATCTGAGTCCTTATTACATCACTGGAAAATGCACATAGTAATAGTACCATCAGCAAAAGGCTGTTTTGAGAAGTAAGGCAATTTCTACAAAGCACATCGCCTAGCACATAGTAAACCCTTATGCCTAATAATAATTATTATCATTAAGCAAGTAATTGCAAGTACCACATAAAAAGACCCCTCCCCCCAAAAAAGGTCCATAGAGCCCTATTTATGGGTGGAGAGGGTAAGGTTGCATCTGAAGGGTGGATTAATTCCCAGGGAAGAGGTAGATCCCTCACATTAAAGTTGGAGCAGAGCAGATGGGTCTCAGGTAAACCAGAGCGGGAAGGGAGCTCTGTTCTTTCAGTCTGGACCGTGAAGTGTCCAGGTAGCCAGGAAGGCATTGCTGGGTAGTGGGCGTTAAAGTGGGTGCCACTTAGAAATGGGCTGGGAACGAAGAAATGGAGAAAAGAAACATAGACAATATTCATATAAAATGGGGTGGAGCTGCCAAGTCTCCCAGATCAAGCTAGTTACAGTGGAATCAAAGGCTTGTTATACACAGACGGGCCAGCCTGTTTAAATGCCCTCTGCTCTCTGTGTTTACTTCCCCATTCCTCTTCCTTAGTATTGGACCAAGTTTTTTATCCAGGTCCCACCTGTCACGCCTGTGCTCAGGACACATCAGGAACAGTGTTAAAAAGGAAACCAGCAACCTGGGACAGGATCACAGAGCTGCAGCAGGAACCGCTCTGAAAAGAGCGGGCACTGGGAGACCCTCTTTCTGTGGCTCAACAGAGGGTGAGATGGGATTGACATTATTAGGAGACTGTTAGGAACTCATTAGGGAACTGCCGTTTCCTTACAGTCTCTTGCAATTTCAGTCCTGACCCAGACATAAAACCCAGAAGATGTAAAGGAAACTATTGGTAGATGTGAATTCATAAAAGGTAACAACAGCTGCTTGACAAAAGATCCTGAAAACAAAAGTAAGTGACAAACAACAGGCTGGAAGAAAAAAAAAAAATCGCAAATTAGAACACACGTTTTAACATTATGTTATAAGAAGGAGGAATAGCCATAATAAATACGGAGCTCCTACAAATTAGTAAGAAAAACGGAAGTCCCATGAACAAAAGATATACACAGGTGGTTTCCAAAGAAACAGAGACATGAAATGCTCACCTCCAGTAGCAATTAAGGGAACGCCAATGAAAACAAGACACCATTTTGTTTGCCCAACACATTGGCAAAAATTGAAGAGATTTATAATATTTAATATTGGCAAAAGTAAAGGGAAATTGGCAGTTTCTCCTTCTGAGGGTGGGAATGTAAACTGGTAGTCTTTTTAAGGATAGTTTGGCAATATCTGTAACTATTGGAAGTGTGCCTCCCCTTTGATACACCAATTTCACTTGTAGGAGCCGATACTATTTAAATGTCCACACGAAGGCAAAAATACGAGAATGTCAACTCTAACAATGCTTGTGACAGTGAGAAAATACTACTAATAACTAACATTTATCAAGGGCCGGTACTCATTTAAGCACTTTATAACAAACATTATAAGGAAACCGAGACCCACAGAGCTTGTGTTTGGTAGTGGCGGGATTTCAACCCAGACACTCTGTCTCCAGAGTCTGTTCTTAACTACTATGCTCCCTAATCAAGAGTAAATAAAAGTATGCTCCATCCGTACTACGGGATATTGTGCAGCAGTTAAAAAGAATGAGGTAGATTTCTTTGTATAGACACGAAGATATCTCTAAGACATATCAATCAAGGGGAACAATCAAGTTGCGAAACACTATATGCTATAATGGCGTATATGTGGGGAAACGACACAGATAGGTATATACAAAAACACATGCATGAGAATTAATCAAGGTCTTGAACGATAAGAGAATGTATGTGGGGGAGTTACAGGACAGTAGCTTTTCAAGGTATGTTCTATATACTGCTGGCTTGTTCGACCTTTTACAAGAATGCATTGTGTATTACTTTGGTAAAACAAGAATTGTTTTACTGACCAAGAAGGAAATAAAATAAAAAAGGTTTAACTCATATCAAGAGATGGTTTTCTTTTCCTCCACGCAGACGATGATGAGGTCTCGGATAAAGATCTTCTACACTACGGCATTTTCTAGCCCATGTAAATGACCATAGCAAAAGGTGCCATTACCTGTATCTTGTGGATCGCTACTTTTTTTTTTTTTTTTTTACGTAGAATTTTCATGTCTAGTATTTGTGACTATGACTTCCTGTTAGGCCACCAAGTTCCATAACATACAGCCAGTCACTGAAAAAGTTAGTTTGGAACCTGAGAACCACATGTTGTTCCTTTTGCTTTGAATATCGTATTCTTCTTAGAGAAAAGGATCTGTAATCATGGATTATTTCATTATTTTGCCCCCATACAGCAGAAGTGTAGGCTCATTCCCTCCTCTTGGTTTGGTCTGTGGAGGCAGGAATGAGTCACTCCACATACAGTCTGAAGTACTTAACTTTTGACCAGAAGTCAGTGGTATTATCTGAGAGGGAAAAAAAAAGCTCTCTTGGATCCTGCAGGGCCTCCTCCTGCCTAAGTCCAAGGGAGGGTGGCTTTAACACAAAACCAAAGATGAGTCTCCCTGAACAATTACTGATTAAAATGTTACTATTACAAGGTCAGGGCTTTAGAACTAAGTTGCCAAATGCGGGCTTATCTCTGACAAGACAGTGAGAATGGTTCTTAAGACATTACTTAATGGGTATCAGATTGTAGCTTTTTTTGGAGTGGCCCATTCAACAGTAGTTTTCAATTATTGAAAATTTAATGTTCTCTTAAGTATCTTTACAGCAAAAACATCCCACTTAAAAACAGCTGTAGTCTCCCTCCTTCTCACAGCTGTTCACTTTAGTTTTAAGCAGTGCATACAAGCTATTTCATATTTGTTGTTTCATTTAACCTTATTTCGGATACATCTTTTCGTGTGCTTGCCAAAACTTTCATGTACTTGACATGCATCTTGCATATATGCCAGGATTCTTTCTGTTAATGTGACAGAGCTTGTTTGGATTCCTCCCCAATGGCTGGACATTTGGGTCCATTCCAGGTTTGGGCCATTATGAATAGTCCTGCTATAAACATCTTTATACAAGTTTGCCCCCCTTCTTTCCCCCTTTGGATCATTTCCTTAGAAATGTTACTTCCTTAAATGGGTTTACTGGGTCAAAAGGGTTCAATGAACAGTTTTATAGCTCTTGGCACATATTTTTCAGATTGCGCCCTGGGTAGATCTGGCCAATGGCGCGGGCCAGGAATGTGGAGGAGCGGCCCCTATAACCGCCCTTCTGCCGCCCCCCAAAAGTCAAGGACCTCGCGAAGGCCTGCGGATGGAAAGCATTTTTCTATCGCTCTCTTGTCTTGTGATTAGGGGTTTCAGCCCAGACTGGGATAGGATTGTCAGGCAGGCGCAGAAAGGTTTTTGGAATTCCAGGACTTGTGCCCTGGGGCCGGAAGGAACTCTGCCAGGCCCTCCTGCCCTAGGACTAGGATTCCAACCGCCTGTCCACGTCCAGTTTCCGACTCCCACTGCACACCCTCCCAGCCTTCCCAGTAAGATCTCTATGGCCCAGGCAGGCCCCCTGCAAGCTCAGAGCTCTGCGGGAGAGAGCAGAGACTGGCGGTCGCTATTATTTTGGCGCGGGTGATGCAAGACCCGCATAGCTGCGCGCTGAGTCAGCCCGGGCCGGGCGGGGGTGGGGGGCGCGGACCCATCCATCCCTCCACCAGCCCCCACTCCCGCCCCCACACAGCGGCCTCAGGACCGGGCGGTAGGGGTGGTCGGGTCGGCCTCGGAGTCCCCGGGTCGTCCGCCTGGGTCGGGTCTGGCGGGAGCAGAGCCGCCGGCCGGTCCCAGGCGCGGGCGCGCTCTCCCGCCCCTGGCGGGGGGAACGCGACGGGCCAAGTCAGGCGGCGACCGCACACCCGGCCGTCCACCCTCTGAGAACTCAGAAAGGGGAGGAGGCAGAGGCAAGCAGGGAGGGAGGGCTCAAAACGTAGAAACGCGCAGCGCAGCGGACTGGAGGAAACGAAAAAAAGGAGGAAAACGGTAGAGAGGAGGCGGGGGCGAGGAGCGCAGGGGGCGCGCGCCGGGCGGGGCGGGGCGGGGCGTGCGGGGGCGCGCGCCGGGCGGGGCGGGGCTGCGGGGGCGCGCCGGCGGCCGCGGCCGAGGGGCTTGTGGGTAGCGGCTGCGCGCTGCGCGGGAGTGTGCGAGGGCAGCGGGCTTGTGGGACTGAAGCGGCCGGCGGAGACCATGGGAGCGGGCTGGCGGCGGCCGTAGTTGTCTGAGCCTGGGCGTCAGCCACCCGAGCCCCGGAGAGCAGGGCGGTCGGGGCCCGGCGGTGGCGGCGCCGCTCCCGCTCTCGGAGTCCTGAGGGAGCGAGCTCACGGCGGACGAGCGGACCCGGCGGCGCGAATCTGACTGAGGGGCGGGGACGCCGCCGTCTGCTCCTGGCCTCCCGGGCGAGGCCGGCCCTTTGGACAGCCCCAGGCCCGGGACCGGCGCTGAGACCCGAAGCCCGAGCTAGAGGCGGGCGTGGGCCCGGGCGGAACCCCGCCCGGGGCTGGCGGTTCGGGGGCGGCGCTAGGCCCCGAGGCGTCCGGGCCGGCGCGCGGGGAGCAAGAGTGCGGGCCCGGCGGCGGCGGCATGAGCCGGCCCCCGCCGACGGGGAAAATGCCCGGCGCCCCCGAAGAGCAGCCGGGGGACGCGGCGGGCGCGAGCCGCCAGAGGAAGCTGGAGGCGCTGATCCGAGACCCTCGCTCGCCCATCAACGTGGAGAGCTTGCTGGTAGGTGGCCGGCGCCCGGAGCCCTCCCCGCAAGGGCTGCGACCTCCAGACTCCCCCTCGGCCCGCCTCTCTGTGCCCCCCCACCCGCGGGGGAGGTCTCGCCCCACGCCGCCCTGCTTCCGGCAGCCGGGCCCGGGTCGGCGACCAAGTTCCCGGCGTGGAGCGCCACCTTTGCTTCCTGCCAGGGACCCCCTGGAGCCGATGTCAAACCCGGCTGCCCGTTCCTTGGAGCCCTGGGAGGAAACACCCCTTTCCTCCTTCCCGCCTACCCTCTGGGTTTGGGGGAGGCAGGGCGGAGGGTTTGCCGACCTTCAGACCCCGGAGTAGCCGGTGTGAGAGGGTGTCATGCTGCAAGGGGACTTGGGTCCCAGCAAGGGGCAACCGAGGCTGCCCCCGTTGGGAGTGCCTACCCACCCACCGGAGGTGCTGCCCTCCCTCTGTCTCCCGAGTCTGATGTCTTGGAGCTTTCATCGTTGCCACTTAGTGCACTTGACTTTCTGTGCCCTAAGTTTCCCGAGACCGTCGCTCTAGAGCGGAGTGAGCCTTTTTCATCGTGCCCCTTCCCCGTGCCGGCCTTTGAAATGCAAGGCAGCGGCCACGTCTGCTCCTCGCTCTTGATGGAGAAAGGACCGTGCTTTACAAAGTAGAAAGGTTGTTGCTTCTCTTCGGACAGACGGTCGGGTTTCACAGACGGTGTGGTCGGCGTGCAGCGGAGATGCGCTTATGGGACCAGGGGGTGTGGGTTTTTACCCGGGGGCGGGGGCAGGAGAACCCGAAGGAGATGCTCTGGAGGACTGGAGTCCTGGTGGGCGATCCGTGGATTTGTTTCTCTCTCTCCTTTTTTAAAAAATATTCTCTACCGGGACTCATGTTCAGTTCTCCCCCCGCGGGGAAAACCCTAGTGACCGTGCGAAGAGAAAGCCGGCGTCTCCGCCCTTTGCAGCGAGTGCCTTCTCTTCGGGAGCAGTCGGCGGTCCTTTGAGGTTCTGGAACGGTTTGCGGAGGGACTCAGTTCCGTCGGGCCAAAGGGCAAGGGCAGGCCGGCCGCGGCCGCAGAGGCGCCTCGCGCCGTGTGCGGAGGCTCTGGCGCGCTGTGCTCTGTCCGATTTGCACGCGAGCGTGGCGCTCTGCACATCTGCACGTCTTCCCTGGGGGTGGGATTGGTCACCTGAAGGGCACAGCTTCTCCCAGGCCAGAGGTAGACTCTGGGCTTCCCTCCCAGCATTTTCACTGTGGCATTTTGCTAGCAAGACTTTGACCCAAGGCCAGAAAGTTCGGTTAAAAATAGTACAGTATTCATCAGGTTCATATTCTCTCCCAGATAGAAATTTTTCAGACTTTCATCTCGGGTCTTCACTGATGTCACTCATAATCATTAGGATTATTCTGAGCTTGAACCTAAGCCATTTGCACGTGTAATATACATTCTGTTTTATCTTTTTTAAATTTTAATTTATTGACTTGTAGGGAGAGACATAAACATTTGTTGTTCCACTTTATGGTTTGATTCTTGCATGTGCCCTGACCAGGGAGAGAACCCACAACCTTGGCTCTCCGGGTGATGCTCTGACCCACTGAGCTCCCTGGCCAGAGCCTTACATTCTGTTTTATTAGAGTGTTTTCTAAATTACTAAAATGAAGACTATTTTGGAAAATGAACCATTGTACACGCTCAGTATACAGTTCAGTCCATTCATTTGTTGACCAGTAATCGATATATATAGCCACACACTTTACACTTTTGTTGGGATGACACATTACTGGCGTGACAGTTGACATCAGATTTTGTCATTGCTGTTTTTAGTTGTTTAAATACAGGTGGGGCACAAGTACGTTTACAGTTGTTTGTATGGAAAATGATACAGTAATTAATAAATAATAATTCAAGAATAAACTGTGTTTCCTGTGCTCACAACTCTAAACTTACTTTTGCCCCACCCTGTATGTAGTCTCCTCACATAGAGATAATCACTGTTTGAGTTCATATTTTAGTATGTATATGTCTGAAAAAAAACATTAAAAAGCGTAAAATTACATGGTTCATGTGCTTTGTCATTTTTTTAAACTTAAAGAAACTTTTATGTAGTCAAATTGCTTGGTCTTCTCATTGAAGAGTGATTCCTGGCTTAGATGTCATGTCTAGGAACATTCTCCATGACCAAGAATGTGATATCATATACCTGAATTTTCTTTTAGTGCTATAATGGTTTTACTTATTTAAAAAATTTATTAATAGAGAAGGGGAGAGAGAGAGAGAGACAGACAGACAGACAGACAGACAAACATCGATTTCTTGCTCCACTTACTGATGCATTTATTGGTGGATTCTTGTCTGTGCCCTGGCCGGGATCAAACCCGCAATCTTGGCCCCTTGTCAGGACTGGGTTCTAACCAACTGGCCTACTGGGCCAGGGCTTATAATGGTTTTATTTTTAATGTTACTTTTATTCCATTTGGAATTCTGAGGGAAAGTATGAAGTAGGGGTACAAAATTTTATCGGAAGATTCGACTAAGTATTAGGGTTCCCAAAACATTAATTGGGAGCCTCTGTTTATAGCTCTGTGTTCTTTCTGGTCATAAAACCTCCTGTTTGGGGAGTGGTGCCTGGGGGAGAGGGGCAGTAGTGGTTATGGGTTCAGTCTCCATTTGGACCACTTGAGTTTCTTCATGGAAACGATACTCCATAACTATACTTAAAGTCCTGTTTTGTGCTAATATTAAAAATATATATGAGCTGTCAGTGATAAGGTTTACTGGTGAAGAAAATGTGAATGACTCAGCAACTTTATTACAGCTTTTGGGAAAAACAAAATAACTTTTTGTTAGTAGTTTAGCTTATATGAAGCTTAATCTTTAAGTCAATGTGAAATCATGGTGGCATTCAGGATTGTACTGAAACTCTCTCTTCTCATTTTATTCTCGATTGGAGTCATTCTCCCATCTGTACTTTACTTTCCCCCTCCCTTTAAAGTATGATTGAATCATGCAGTTGGTTGTCCCAAATGATCCTCACTTACCTTTCGGAAGCCATTTGACTCATGGTGGCTAGCATTTCTCTTTGTGTGTGTGTGTTTGTGTGACAGAGAGGAAATACTGAGGTTCAGTTTTGGTTCATCACTAATAATCTTTTGGGGAATGTTTCTATGTCCAAGAATGATTATATAGTTTATTGATTCATTTTGGTAATGTGTGGGTGGTTTGTTCAGATATCTAAAGTGCTTTGCAATTTTTTTGTTATAATTGATCACTTAGTATTTGATGTCTAATTTCCTTTATTACTTTGATGAGATTATAGACTTGAACTAATTTCTAACGGATTATTATTGGGGTTGTTTTTTAGGCCATAGAAATGAATAGCAGAGCCTCCTCTAGCAATCCTTTATTTAGATAGAAACAGAGCAGAGCAGGTTGGCTTTACCTTAATTACCTGGATGATTGTGATGAGGAATGCTTCATATACTAAGTGTTGTCTAGTTATGTGCATACTTCTTGGTTTTTTAGTTTATTTAATGGACTGAATACAGGCTCTTTTGGGAGATGGGTCTTTTTTGTCTTCCAGTTGTTGTGTCCTGTAAATATTTGTTGAATGAAGTTCTTTTTCAAGTAAAAGGAGTTATTTGTATAAATATATCCCTGCTTGAAGAGATATTAAAGTAGTTCCCAAGTAAACATTTTGATCTATGTTCCTGACACTTATTTCTTATCTATCTATAGGAAAGGAGATAAGTAAATGTTTGTATATGCAGAAAGGATAGAATTAATTGGAGGTGGTAGAATTAATTGGAGGTCAGGTAGGAAAAATTAATTGTGATTTGGATATTTTCTGGATTGTGCTGAAACAGTTTGTCTTGGAAAGGATTTAAGCTAATTTTATTCAGTATTTTAGGTGCAGTCAAGACATCTCATGTGGAGGACTGAACAGCTTTATCATTTATCGTGTGTCATCTGTTCCCCCTCCCCTCTAACTTTTCTTCTGGTTAAACATCCAGTTCCTTCTTATATACCTTAGTAATGTCGTAATGCCTACGTTGAAACCATTCTTAATGAGTAAGGGCAGATGCAATGGTGGGTTCACAGGGTGAATTTTTTTTTTAAATCATCACCTGAGGACATGCTTACTGATTTTAGAGAGTGGGGAAGGGAGGGAGAAAGAGAGGGAGAGAAATACCAGTTGGTTGCCTTTCCTACATGCCCCAAGCTAGGACTGACCCCAAAACCTAGGTATGTACCCTGGACCAGAAATCAACCCAATATCTTTAGGTTTGTAGGATGAAGCCAACCAACTGAGCCACACCAGCCAGGGCACAGGGTTGAGTTCTTTAAAATAGTATATTGGCTGTTGTTGATAATAAGGCAATATTTGTTAACAAAAGTAAAACCAAAACCAGAGAGCATGAGAGATTTTGATCAGAAACCAAGAGTTATTTATTATAAGTCACTATGAATGACTGTTTTGAAAAATTTTCAGGTCTTATCAAGCATACTGATTAGTAGCAGTTTTATTTAGCTTTAAAATACAGGGTGGGCAAAAAGAGGTTTACAGTTGTGAGTTTTTGAAACACAGTTTATTCTTGTATTCTTATTTATTAACTATTGTATTAATACAACTATAAACCTTCTTTGCCCACCCTTGTATTTACTGTTTATAATAATCTGTTTCTTTTTCTGATAAACTGAAATGCTTCATTTTCCTTGTTCCCTTAGCATCTTGTATAAAACAGTTATTGTAAGGGAATTTAGAGTTATGATAGCTTTTCTTTTACATCTGCGAGTGGTGTTCAGTAGCAGACAAAGGAGAGTGATACACAATGTCTTGCCTGCAGTAATTCCTTGATAATTGTTGGTTGAAGAATAAATGTAGCCTGCGGATGTAGTACAATTGACAAGGCATGTTTCGCTCTCTTATTTGTGCTTACAATTAGCTCTGAAATAAAAGTCTAGCATTTGAGAGTAGTCAGCAGGGGTTTTTAACATAGGTATCATTGTTTACTAGCTTTGCTAGTTCTTTTTATTGAGGTGTAATATACATACTGTAAAATTTACCCATTGTTGGTAATGCACCGATTTTTAATAGCTGTAAAGTTGTCAGTCATCGCAAGCCATTTTCATTAATCACCCCGAATTCTCTTGAGCATGTTTGCAGTCAGTCCTTGCTTCCAGCCCCAGCCAACCAATGATCTGTTTTCTGTCTCTATACATTTTTCCTTTTCTGGAAATTCTGTAGAAGTAGAATCATGCAATATACAGCTGTTTTCTCTGGCTGCTTTTATCTTGCACAATTTTTTGAGGTCCATCTATGCTGTAGCCTATATCAGTATTTTGTTTTTAATTGCTGAACTATATTCCATTATATAGATATACCACACTTTGTTTATGAATTCACCATATGTGTGGACATATATTTTTATTTCTCTTGCTAGATTTCAAGGAGTGGGATTGCTGGGTCATATGGTGAGCTTATACTTAACCTTTAAAAAACTGACAAATTGTTCTCCAAAGTAGCTGCACTCTTTTATGAGGGTTCCAGTTTTTCCACATCCTTAGAGGACACTGTTGTCTGTCTTCGTCACTGTAGTCATTGTAGTACATTTTACTAATGACAAATGAGCACTGTTTCATGTGCTTGTTAATTCTGCTTGTTCTTTTGATTTTTACTGATGTACCATGAGTATGATCTGGTAAAGGGAGTTTCATTTTGTATACCACAGGCCAATTCCAATGTTTAAAAAGATAGAATATAAATAATACATATGGGAGACCTTTGTAGGTAGGATTATCCTAGGCTAGAGTCTCCACTTTAAAGGCCTAGTTGATACTAAGCCACGCCCTACCTGCCCTTGCTGTCATACCTTTTGCTTCCAAGTAATGGATGAGCCTTGTTGAACTATGTGGAGTCTACAGTGTAGACCCTGATAATGGCAGTCTTTACTGGTTGCGTTATTTCTAAATTACAGATCAAGTTGAAGTACTTCTGATTTAAATGTACGTCCTTTAAGTGTTTCTTCATTTACGAGCTCGTCTTTCCCTTCTGAGCATGTTGAGTAGGCTTCTAAACTTATTTTTGTCCATCTTAATCCAACATTTGTCTTTATACTTTCCTGTTCTACATAAAGATCAGGAAACAATTGATATTATTAATTTTTTAACTTGGTTCCTTGAGGGTGGTTTCCAGAGGGTGTTTTAAACACTATATATTATACTTGGCTTTTGGCTTATACTTTGATTACCCATCTGAATTTAACCTCCAGATACAATTGTTGCCTCGTTCACAGTTGGCATTAGATACTGATTTTCGGAATTACATTATGTGTGAAGTTTTGGACTTTAACCAAGGAGCAGTGTTCTTTTCAGATGTAGAAGTACCTGTCTTACTTGTGCATTGTGTAACAGATATGACCCTACTGTTTTGCCTTGTATTTCAGTATGGTGCTTTTTTAAAACATTAAAAAGATTTTCCCCAGCTATTTTTTTTTAAATTCTGTATTCTCTTGCAGTTGACCCAATTTTCCCTCCTCTGTCCTGCCCATCCCCTGCTGCCACAGTCCATCCCCACATCGTTGTCCATGCCCGTGGGTCATTCATACATGTTCTTTGACTACTCCCTTCCACTTCTTTCTACCATTGTCCCTTCCCACCTTTCCTCTGGCAGCTGTCAGTCTGGTTCCGTTTTGCTAGTTAGTTTTTTTTGTTGATTAGGTTCCTCATACAAGTGAGATCATACAGTATTTGTTTTTCACCAGCTGGCTTATTTCACTTAGCATAATAGTCTCCAGTTCCATCCATGCTGTCATAAAGGGTAGGGTTCCCTCCCTCCCTCCCTCTCTCCCTCCTTCCTTCCTTCCTCCCTTCCTTCTGCATAGTATTCCATTGTGTGCCTGTACCATAGTTTTTACATCCATTTATCTACTGATGGGCACTTAGGCTGTTTCAAAGGGGTTCATAAGTTCTTTTGAATTGGTGTTTCAGGATTCTTAAGGTAGAGTCCCAGCAGTGGAAATTGCTATCAAAGGCATGTTATTGCAATTGAAGTTTCCCCTTGAGCTTTAGATTATTGTAAATTTTTTTTGAGTTTTTATTAAAGATAATCACGTGTGGGACATTTGAGCAGTGAAGGAAATTTTAGGAGATAAATTCTTTACAACTTAAGATACCTAAATATATTAAAGAAGAGTTAAAAACATTTTTGGTTATAGTGATTTATTTTTCTAAAAGGAAAGTGCACTAAGCACAGTTGTCATGAACTTTGAGGCCTGCAAGATTTAATGAAATGTATTTTTGTATGTGAAACCCTTGAAGAAATATTTAAAGTATTAGATGTCTAAAATTAGTATGATTTTGAAAACTGTTTCATCATTTTGGAATAGCATTATTATGGATTTAGCTTTGTGGCACTTTGAACTTTTATACATTTGAATATATATGGCCATATTTTATTAGGTTACATAGTGAATTAAGTTCAAGTTGAAGTTGAATGGTTAAAAATGGTGTTGTGTTATGGTTGACTAGTTTGCCTTTGTTGAAAGAGTCAAGATTAAAAAAAAATTTCTTTTTGAACCATTAGATTTCATCAGGTGCTAACAGGTCATACAATCAGAATCTATAGGTATTAGTATAGATTAAGGGAAAACACATAAAATGATAATTTTCTTTCAAGGAAATGAGATACCAAGACAGAAACTGGGAAAAGAGATAATGTAAAATATAAAGTTAGTGTCAGTAATAATGTCGCAATTATTCTAAATTTAGAAACATTTGTTTGAATATTCAGAGTTGCTTTTAAATATCTAAAAGAGGAACCTTGAATTTTTGAATTTGTCTCCTCAATGATTATATTTTGTCCAAATAGAATCACTGAAATTAATGTGTAAATCAGATAATAATGAACATTTCTCTGAGCTTTAGATGTGTGCTATGATCCTATATGGCATTCAGTGTGAAACAATTTTTTTGTCTTGCATTCAAAAAAGGTAATCTCAAAGGAGCTTTATTTTAATGAATGCATTTTAAAAATCTCTCTACTAGATTGAAATAAGCAGAAGACTGTGTGTGTGTCTGAGAGATAGAAAATTTTAACTTAATACCAATGTAGTTTACAGCCTGGCTTTTTTTAAGTTAAGATTTTTCTATTCTGTATCTTCCTACTCCCATAGCTTAGGCAGTGATTTCCAGACCCTGGTATACATAGGTCTCAACTGGGATCTTCAGAAATATGAAAGACTGGCTTTCACCCCCAGATATTCTAACATAATTGCTCTGTGGTGTGACCTGGGGATCAGGAGTTTTTTAAGTCCCATGGTGATTCTCAAGTGCAGGAAAATGTGGAAACCACTGAGCTGAGGGGTGCAATATTGTAATTCAAAGATTGGCAGAGGGGCCATAGGGTCCCAAATGTATCTGAGAGAAGGTGAACACTTGGTTTTTTTTTTTTTTTTTTTTTTTCTTCCTTTATTTTTGTGGCTCACTGAGGCTTGGATGAATCCAGAAAGTCAGAATTATCTGATGGAAGCCAGAATCACAGCTAGGATGCTTGATGGAAATGGTGGCATATCTAATGATTTAGGTGGTCTGTAGGGGCCAGGAATTTGCATTTAAACAAGTATCTCAAGTGATTGTTATGCAGATAATCCTCAGGTCAAAGGTTGAGAAACAGTAGGTGTTGTTTCTTGTACTGACTGAGAAAACCAGAAACAGATCCTGGTTGAGCTGTCTTTGGCATACAGAATTGTATGTGTGGGAAAGGTTGGCACATGGAGAGATGCAAGATTTTCTGAAATGTCAAGGGTCATGACATTATATATCTTCTTTTAGAGAAGATATTCCATAGGAATCAGACTAGGACTCTTTTTCTTATTTTAGAAGGAAATTTAATTTGCCAAGCTTTTTTGAAGGGAGAGAATCAGACAAGACACACCAAATAGAAATTAAAAAAAAACTTTTATTGTGGTAAAATATAATACAAAATTTCAATATAGGTATGTTATTACATCTTATCCTTTTGTGAGAAATATAGTCTACAGAGAATTATTGGCCTAGAAATAAATACATTTTGATGTTTCATATTTAATAGATGGTTATGGAAAAATGTTGATTGTTTAATCAACAGTTGATTTAATTTAGAAATGTATTGTCTTTCAGAGCATAGCACCTACAACAGGATGGTATATTTATATTTGTGATTGTACCTGTATTTTTAAAAAATAGTAAAATCATTCAAAAATTATTTTGTGGTCTCTTTAAAAGCAAGCCAAAAAAATGTAAAATATTCAAAACCCTTACATTAAATTATTTTTAAATTTTCTTTCAGGCCAGGGCTGAGATTTTATTTTCAAAGCAGCCTCTAAGTTATTGTTTACATTAAGTAATCACCTTATTAACATGTTACTGTTTAGATTTTTTTAACATGCACATCCTTTGCAATTTTTTTTTTTCACATCATTTAAAATTAAGGGATGACCAGACCTGGCCAGAGTGGCTCAGTTGGTTGGCTCATCATCCCATAACCCAAGGGTTGCAGGTTCAATTTCTGGTCAGGGCACATACCTGGGTTGTGGGTTTAATTTTCTGTCCATTTTAATTTTGTTTTTTAAGGGTTATGTACATATTTCAGAAATTTGAAAATTAAAATTTACACTTATTGATTCTTACAACAGTTACAGCAGTTGTAACTTTTGTCTTTTTTTAGTATTTGAAATACCAACTCACTTTTTATAGATTTCATTTTATCTTGGGGCTAATAAGATTCCACATACTTGTGGCCAAGGCCCAATTAATTAATATTTATGATACATAGTAACAGTATCTTTAAAGTGGTAAAGATTTGTGACTGTTCATCTTTTTGGATTATTGCTGAGTAGAAAGGTAACTACAAATGTGACTATAAATGTGAAACAGATTTGAAACTGGGTGGCCCTTCTTTCAATGACTTAATAAACTTCTGCACTTACCTTTAGAAGCCTGTTACGTGTAGTGACATTTCATTGGAAGTGCTTTTCTCATTTAGAAACATTTTACAATTTGGTGATTAGAATCCCTATTCCATAATACTTCAGTGTACAAGCATTGTACCAACATTTCTAAATATTTGACAAAATGCAATTTAATTTGATTCTTCATGATTTGTTATGGCATGTCCATGCTAAAAATTCTGAGGCATTATTTCTAACTTTAGCTTAAAAGAAATATATTATGCATGATTGCAACACTTAAAATTAGAGTATGAATATGTTTTGTTAATGTTATATTTAGGCTAAAGATATATTTATATTTCTTTTTGTGATATATTTAATCACAAAAGAAAGATGATATCCTATAAAAGAATGAGAAAACTCACTGAAAGAATTTTGCTGGTAGTTCTAAAAAACAGTTTCTTCTGCAACCATGTATTTTTGTAAAAAGGAGGAAGCTGTAATATTACAAATTGAAGGCATTACTGAAAACAGATTTTTTCAGTATTTGAGACATTTCCATAATAGGAGAACAACGGATGATAAAAATAAAACTAAATATAGAACTGATAAAAGGAAACTAGAGTATAAAACTTGGCTTATCAACTTTTTAGAGGAAAGTTATAGCGTAAAACACTGAATACATTTTTAAGAAGTTAATTACCATTTTTTTTTGGAGGGAGTTAGAGGGAATTGTAAGTCAGAATAGAAAGGCCCTGGCTAAGTGCTCAGGTGGTTAGACCATCGCCCCAGTATGACAAGGTTGTGGGTTCCATCCCAGTCAGGGCACATACAAGAATCAGCCAGTGAATGCATCAATATGTGGAACAGCAAAATTTGGTGTTTCTCTCTGTGTCTGTTGGTCTATCCCCCTTCCTCTCTTACTCTAAAATCAATGAAAAAAATAAAATAAGTCAAAATGGATCTTGTTTAACCTGCATTATTAACATGAAAATACAAGTTAATTTTTTAAAATAATTTTTTTGAGGGTCTAGGGAGTAAAGATGGGTAAAAATGAAAATAAATGACTTGATTATTTTTAATTGTATTTTTATAAGAGAGACAGAGTAGCCCTGGCTGGTGTGGCTCAGTGCCAGCCTATGAACCAAAGGGTCACTGGTTCAATTCCCAGTCAGAGCACATGCTTGGGTTGTAGGCCAGGTCCCCAGTTGGAGATGCACAAGGCAACCACACATTGATGTTTTCCCCCTCTCTTTCCCTCTCTCTCAAAATAAATAAATAAATCTTTAAAAAAAATTAAAAAAAGACAGAATAGTATAATGAATAGAACCTGGCTTTGAGGTCAGAAGACCTAAGACTGGTATTAATTAATTAGATGATTTATTATCTTCTTGATTGCAAGTAATATTTTACAAGACTATATCTGTCTGCCTCAAGATGTGGATTTAAATCCAGTGAGAAACTAAACTGCATATGCTATTCTGTAGACTGCACAGAACTTCAGCTTTTTTACACACTGTTGAAGAACTATTTGTAAAACAGCATGTTGTATATGCCTGTTAGTGTCTTTGAAAGAGTATCTGTCTGCATGCAGAGTCCATTTCCTGGTGTTAACCTGTTGCCCGCCCCCACCCCCAGAGGTGGCACATTACTTGACACATACTAGGTTCTCTAAAGTATAAAATAATTGGCATTTTTGTTTTTTAATTCACTGAGGATAATTAGCTTCATTGGGTGAATATGTTTATATTTATTTTTTGGGTTATTCTATTACATTCCAAATGTCACTTTTTCCCAGCTAAAGTTTATTTTATTTTTTGAGTAGTTACGATTTTACACTATCAAGAGTCTGGTTTTCATACGTAATATAAAATTTAAGCAATCTTGATATATAAATATAAAGAAAAGTTACAGAATTATTAAGCCTTTGCATTATTCACTTGCAAAAATGTTAATCATGCTTCATATAAGGTTTGAAGGAGAATTTGGGTTGTACCAACAATTCTTACCTTTGGCTGAAACAAACAACTTTTTGTCCTACATTTAGTAAAAAAGGTACATTTTGGAACAACTATGAAGAATAGTTTGGAATACGGAAACTGTATGTGCTATGCTGTCTTGCCTGTGGTACAGATTTTGGTCCTTAGGCATACCAGGATAATTATAATTTTATCATGTAGAAAAATGTACACAAATAGCATAACAGTATATGATGTGATCATTTTACATTGGTGGCCTTTGTAATCAGTAACTGTTTTGTTTTCTTGAATCATGTCATTTCAAAGCTGATTTAAGAGTTTAGAATTTGGTAACAGAGTTGGGTCTTAAGTCTCTTGCTAACCATTTAACAACCTCATGGAATTAGAATTTATAGGCTAGGAAAAACTGGATTAGTAGCCAGGCATAATTAAAATGAACATGGGCAGAAGCCTTCTGGTAGCCACCTTTATGGTGATGAATTATATATTTTTCTGTTGTAGCATTTATGAATTAGGATATGAATTTTATCTATTTTTTAAAGAAATTTATTTCAGTGGGTTTTCTTAGAATGGAGACTTCAGCATAGACTACTTTGTTGTGGTTTGTCAGTGTTTAAGTGCCTGTCTTTTTGTCTCCTTTCAATAAAAGGGGCCAAGAGGGGTTTTGGAAGGCCCTTAGGCTCTGGAGAGAGTATCAGGACAAAGTCTCGGTGGGGTTTGTGGCTTGCAGATGATGGGATTTGGAGGATAGAAGCTTCTTCAGAGATGAGAAAAGAAAGTAAGCAGGACCGGGGATAGAGGCCAACATCCTTTTACTGGTCACTGAATATACCATGTATTTTTATCTTCTTTGATTATGTGTCTACCTGGAATGATCCCTCTCCTTCTCTGCTTTGTCAGCTTACAAAAAAATAAACAAAACAAATTTCATTTTTTTAATTACAAAAGTAATTTATACCTATCAAAAATTAAAAATTACAGACATATATATTCTGAGACAACAGCTTTGTAACATGTTAGCGTGTGTATCACTTTCCCTTTTTCTGTGCATATAGCAGCGTCATGGTACATCCCTTTTCACTGCATATAAAAACACACTGATACTTGTGGGGTTTTTTAATACCAAAATGCAACTATACCATATCTATTGTTCTGTATTTGCTTTTTAAATTTATTTTGGAGGTTTTCCAGTCAGAATTTATTATTCATCTAGTTGTTTTTAAGGAGGGCTGTGGAGTATTCCATTATCTGGATTTGCCATAATTTATTTTACTATAAAAATATGGATACTCAGTTTGTTTTCTTCTGTGACAAACATTGCTGCAGCAAACATCATTCTAAATAGTTTTGTGCATGTATATGAATATTTTTGTAGATTTCTAGAAATGGAGTTGTTAAAGTATGTGTAAATTTCAAATTCCATAATAATCTCAATTTGCCTTTTTAAAAGACTAGCAAATAGAACTCTCCCAATAGTGATGAGATACACATACTTCATTTAGCTTTTTATGTTATTTGCCAATCTGTTAGGTGAAAAAAAGCTACTGTACCCCTTTGTTTTTATGTATATTTTAATATTTGATTGCCCATGAGATTGAGCACCTGTTATTAATCATTCTTGGGTTTTAATTCTCTAAGATCCACCTTAAACTTACTTTCTCTTTGAGATCTTCAGTAATTCCTCTTTCCCTCAACCCTAGGCAGTGACTTCTTCTTTGCTCACACACCACTTTAGATCTCTTATAAACAATTAGTTTTTTCATTTAAAGATTTTATTTATTTTTAGAGAGAGGAGGAGGGAGGGAGGGAGGGAGAGAAACATCTTTTGGTTGCCTCCTGCACACACCCTGACCGGGGCCCAAACTCTGGGTTGACGCAAAGCCACGCTGGTCAGCGATCTTAAAACCGATTATAATCATGTTGTGTTATGATTTGTATACAAGATTAGGAGGTCCTAGGGTTGTGAACATGTGTTCATTTTTTTTTAATCTTTTATATCTCAGTTTATTGGCAGTATGGGCGCTAAAACCTCCTAGTTTTTAGGGTAAGAGGGCATAGTACTTTAAATATAATTTCTTTTTCTTTCAGTTCTATTGAGATATAATGGACATACAGCCTTGTGTAAGTTTAAGGTGCACAGTAATGAGTTGACTTACATGTATTGCAAAATGATTACCACAGTAAGTTTAGTTAATACCCATCATCTCATGTAGTTATGTGGTAGTCATCTTTATATCTCTTATTTATTGGTATCTCGCACAGAGCCTGTAGCCCCCAGTATGGGTTTAGGGAGCTTTCAGTGGTTAGTCTTGATTTCCAACTGGGCGTCTATATGCAAGGTTCGTTCTCCCCTCCTTTTGGTGGGGAGGGGAGGGTTGGCTCTTAATGGTAACAGTTCTAGTTCAACCCTTTCATTTTACAAATGAATGCAGTCTAAAGGAGGAATGTCCTACCTGGTTATGAGATTTAAAAATTTTTTTCTTTTAGCAAAACCTACTAGGTGTTGTGAAATATATAGCAAAACTTTAAACTGGGGTCACTTACAGTCAAGGACAATATTGATTTTTACAATTTGAGATAGAGGGTGAGCCTTTTTTGGTTCTTACGGAGCAGGCCCAACAAATAAGGCTTTTTGCCTGACGGCCTTAGCATGTAGCTTTAAACCAGCACAATTCTTCCAAATTTCATTTGGCTTTTTCCAAAAAGGTATGCGTCTTCTCACATACTAGGAAGACTTTTCTAATTGCAATTATTCCAAGCACTGGCAGACTCCTGAAGGGGCTGATGTCTTTCCCAGAGAACTTTTAAAATCTATCCAGTAGCTAGCTACCTTTCCATGAAGTGACCTCACCAAATCTCATTTCTTGTTGTCTTTTCCTGCCCACGATATAAGCCCTTAACGTACATGTCATCCACTCTTGTTCCCCTGCCTGTTCTCCCCCTCCGTTTTAAACATTTCTCACCCTTGTTCTAAAGTTAACATAATTATTTGCATCTTCAAATTCTTTAATGAATGTTACCTTATCTTTGCTTAAACAGCACCTGTCTTTCTCCTGAGGGAAAACCCTCTCTAAATGGAACTTGTACCTTCTTTTACTCTCTACATATCTCAGTGTAGGAAAGGGTGGGAGGGGGTTTCCTTATTACTTTGCACACGGTGCCAGTAAAACCTTCCTGTTACAATTTCTGTTGAGTCTCATATAGTTGGAGTATACATCTCTTGCTCATTGAAGGACATAGGCTTCTAGTTCAGTGTTTCTTTTCCTTTCAAGGTTGTGCTGCCATTCCAGGTGAATTCAGTGTTTATGTGAGCAGAGTACCCAGGACCCTGGCTTCGTATTTTCCTCATGCCTAGTGGTCTTCATCTTCACTTAGTTCATTTCACTTCTGGGAAGCTACTCTAGACCTCTCCATTATGTGAAATCAGCTTTACCTTTGAGATCATTAATGTAAACATTCTGCTCCTGGCACTATTCTTTTTCATTTTACTAAATTTATTCATTGATGCTTTTGACATCTGCAGTTCTTTGACCTCTCTCCACCAAATGCTTCCTGTATAAGCAGGCAAGAATTTATTGTCCATCACTTCTTACCTCTTGGTAGTTTCCTTGCCCTGTTGAATTTCTGTCATATGAATCTGGCAAAACCTAGATTTTAGATCAGCTTGTTTCTCTGGCCTACATAAAAGGTGTTTGTTGAGCAGTGATGGAGAGAAACCACACAACTATCCTGATTAATGGTGCTTCAAATTCATGGTCTTCAGTTCTTGCACGAGCTGTCAGGGATGCAGAGCAGTTCTTTCATTTTCCATTGGGGCTATTTTAACGTTTCTTTTTCTTTCTTTAAACTTCAGAAACAAAATATTCTCCACAGATGGTATTTCTGCTTCTTGAGAAAGTGGAATCCATCCAAGGAGATCCCTTAAATTTCCTGTTACTTGACTCACCAGTTTATCTCCTCTGTACCATTCGTTCTTCCTTTTCCTTCTGTTTCACTGGATGAGATGTCCTTTCTGTCTCAGGCTGATTATCCAACTGTGCTTTCTCTATTTGTCTTTAATCTTTCCCTTAATTCTGATAATTTCTCATCCTGCTAAACTTGTTCAAATGTCTCACCTAAAACAAAACAAATAACCATATTACCCCCAGAATGAAATCTTAATTCTTCCTAGCTTCTCTTTCCCCTTAGCAGCAAAACAGCCCCAAGCTTCTGTTTTACTCCTTCATACACTATAATTTGTCCTCTTCCATCACTCACTACACTGCTCTCTTCAAGATCATGCTGAGTTCTTTGCTGGTAAAACTGTCAATTGTATTGAATGTTCAGAAGTACTTGACACTTCTCAATTTGCTTCCTTTTATTGGCTTCTGTGACAGTTCTCAGAGCATTTCTAACTCTCTCTTCAAGCCCCTTTGGTGCCTCCTCTTCCTCTGATTCCTGCTTATTTTAACACGGTCTTTGTCTTCTTAAGCTTGTGTCTATTTCTAGGGCTTTCTTTGTCATTTGCATGTTGATGACTTCAATTTCCACCTGAAAGCTTGTCTCTGAGCTTCAGGCTCTCACATCAGCTACCTACTAGGCATGTCCACTTGAGTATATCACAGATTCTTCAAGAGCAACGTACCTACAACTGTGTTCTTTCCTCCTTTGCTCTCAGATGTCCTTCATTTTCTGTGATCTTAGACTCAGTGATTGTTTCCGCTATCCATCTGCTTGAATCAAGCAAGAAATCTGAGTGTTTTGTCATCCTTGGCCTTACATTCAGACAGTCACCAGACCTTATCAGTATTGCTTCCTAAAAGTGAATCACTTTTCCATCTTTACTGCTACTTTTTTACCTCAAGTGACCATCATATTTTTTCTAGATTGTTGTGGTATTATCTTTACTGGTGTTCTTTCTTCCAACTTCTGTGTAGTCTTCTGTCCACTCTATAGCCTACTTATTGTAAGATGGAAGTCTAATCATGTTATTCCCAAACTTAACATACTTAAATAACTAATTTCCTATTCAATCAGGGAAAAGTTAAAAATGCTGATTATTTCTTACAAGATTGTTAATGATCTGACTTCTGCTGCCTTTTCAGCCCTATCTGTAGTCACTGACTCCTCCCTTTCCTCCCAAATTTTTTAAAAAAGTATTTTGCTTATTTATTTTTAGAGAGAGGGTAAGGGAGGGAGGAAGAGAAGGAGAGAAACATGGATGTGTGAGAGAAACATCTATTGGTTGCCTCTCACATGCATCCCAGCTGGGGACTGAGCCCATAACCGAGGCATATGCCTGGACTGAGAATTGAACCAGCGACATTTTGCTTTGCTAGACAACGCCCAACCAACTGAGCCACACCAGTCAGGGCTCCTCCCAGATTCTACCCATTTTAAACAACTTCATTTGAAGCTTCCTCCTTCCCATCTTTAAGGGATCTTATGCTTAAAATAGAAATACAAACTCCCCAAATATGACTGATATGCAGGATGCCTCATTGTACTTAGTTTGATTTGAACTCAGATTCTGGATGAAGAAGACAAATGGAAATAGTTGACCTTTGAACAACACAGGCTAGAACAACATGTTTTTGAACTGCAGGGGTCTACTTATGTGGATGTTTTTCAAAAATACTGTAAGGATTTTCCTTAAGCTTTTCTTAATAACATTTTTTTCTGTTAGCTTACTTTATTATAAGAATAAAGCATATAATACATAAAACATACAAAATATTGTGTTAATCAACAGTTTATGTTATTGGTAAGGCTTTTGATCAACAATAGGCTATTACGTTTTGGGGGAGTCAAAAGTTATTTGTGGATTTTGCGGGTCAGTGTTCCTTACTCCCCACTAAAGTTTTCAAGGGTCAGTTGTATTTACAATGATATTTTTCAGAAACTGACCTACTTAGGTATTTAATTATAATGGACAGTTGGTTTATAGAAATCAGAGGAGGATTTCCTTAGAGAAGTGTTCCAAGTAGAGGTTGCTAATGTGAACTCACTCTTCTTGTGAGCATTTCCGTTGTAAGAAGTGTGTATGAGTATAAAATGTGGGTAATGGAGCCCTGGCCAGGTGTTTCAGTTGGTTGGAGTACCATCCAGTGCACCAAAAGGTTGCCAGTTCAGTCCTGGTCAGGGCACATACCTAGGTTGCAGGTTCAATTCCTGTTCAGGGTGCATATGGGAAGCAACAAATTGATGTTTCTCTCACTTTGTTGTTTCTCTGTTTGGCTGTGTCTGTCTGTCTCTCTCTCTTCTCCCACTCCCTTCCCTCTCCCTCTCTCCATAAAATCAGTAAATGTATCTTTGGGTTAGGATTTAAAAAATATGGTTAATGGAATCTGGTAACATAAATAAATTCTGGGCATAAAATTTTCTTTAAACTATAAAAAATAGATATTTTAAATGAGTTCTTAATGTTAAGTACTTGAAACTTACCATATTGAGTAGAGGTTTTTTAATGATATTATTAAAGTTACTATCAATAACAGTGATATTAGTAAGATGTATAGTTCTTACTATATACTAGGCACTGTTCTGAAGTGCTTTACTCATTTGTTAGATTTGTTCCTTTTTTCAGTAGCATCAAAATGACACATACTTTAAATATAATTGTCTTTAGAAATACTTGCAGATTCAAATATAGTTTCAAACATTTCTTAAAAAAATATGACCCCTTTATAGGTAGATCAGAGTTAGTTGCCTAGTTTTTAAAAACATAATGAAAAATCTGTTACTTGTATTAAAGTCAGAAAGTCTGAGTAGCATATATCTGTTAGAATCACAACAGTTCTTTCAGTAAACGCTTTACTTTGTAGTAAAAAGATTTAGTTTTGGGGGTTTTTTAGATTTAGTATCTTACTGAGCATTTTTGCATGTTGTCTCATTTAATGTAACAATCTGTTTAACATGAAGGGCAGATGTTATTCTTCATGTTTTCCAAATGAGGAAACATGCGTAGAGGTTAAGTAATTTGCTCAAAGAAACACAGCTTAATCAGTGGCAGAACTGGCAAAGAATCTGTGTCTTTAGAGTTCCAACATAGAGTTCTTTGCTCATTATTATGCTTATTTTCTAAAGTCAAACTTCGAGCTCTGTATAAGAAATTGATAACTATTAGTTTTGGAAAATCTGGATGGATATCTTAAAAAGGTAATATCAAGTGTTTTAACATTAAAAGGACTTCAAATTTCAGAATATAGATATTTTAAAAATCAGTGATTATTCAGCGTATTCTAAAATTCCCCTTAGGTTCAGGCTGATCTTCTCCAAAAGAGAGTAGTGGGTTTTGTTGTTGCTGTTTTTTTCTTTAATGTCCACAGTGAAGAGAGTATTTAACCTATGTGATCTGAGCTGACCGGAAGTCTGCAATATGATGGGCAACTCAGTGTTCTAGTGATGACTTTTTATTTATGTCCTTTAAAGGGTTTGTGTGGAATTTTTGGATCTGGGTATGTGTGGAATTCTACATATGAGTACATCTTGATACAATGAAGCAGCGATCTGAATCCTGGGCTTTTACCTGTCTTGTTTCTCCTTTTTCTTGACACTGACCTTTTTGTCCTGCTGGTGATGAGTGGCATCAGCTCCCAGATTATTGCACAGGCTTCCTAGGAGGAGGACTGCTGCTGCTCGTTTTCGCACCCTGCTTCGCTGTCAGACTGCAGGGTGGTTGAGGTAGCTAAGTTCAGCACTTAAACTGAAATATCTTCAAATCTTCTCTTACAGATTTAGCTGAGATACAAATGAAAATGGTAATGATGTCTTTTAAAATAAAGGAGATAATGGGAACTTCTGCCTTTTATGTTTGAATAGCAAGATTAGAGAGAGGCTGAGATGATGGTGATGAAGAAATTATACTATCTTTAAAACCCACCAAAACCCAGTGTTAGTGTAGATATTGTTCACTGACCATATTTGACCAAGCCGGTGAGGAAATGGAACATACAACTCAGGAAAGGGGAAAGGACCTCTTCACAACTGCAGTATCATGCAGTGATGCAATTAGCAATTTTTTAAATCTTTCTACCGTATATAATGTTTGAGGCGTAATCCAGGTACTTCTAAGAAGTTATAGTTTATTTAGGAAGATAGAGCTTATTGTCAAATGGAAAGTTAAGGGATGAATTGAAGAGCAATAAATTCGATAATATAAAATAGTGCTTGCTATTTGTATATGTGCTGCTGAAGCAAGCACAGTGCCTTCCTATTTGAGCGGCAGATAGAGTGAATTAAGAAGTGGTAGCAGTCACTGGACTTTGGAAATAGTAGAAAAACATTACGAAGGTGGAGGGACTTGATTTTCATGATGATGATGATAGTGATGTTGACAATGATAGTAACAGCAACAAACACATACCTGCTGTCTCTGGCAGTTTTATGTGTGTTATTAACTCCTTCCAGTTCCTACAGCCCTGTGAAATAGATATTGTTATTTTCTTGATCCTACTGATAAGGAAACTGAAGGAAGGAAGGGTTGAATAACTTATTTAAGGTCACACTGCGTCTAAGTGGCAGAGCTGGGATTCTGCAGTGCGGCTTCAGATTCTTTGGTGAGGCTACTCAGCTTCTCACGCAGTGGGATTATAATAGACTCTGAGGAAAGGGAGGGCAGTTGTCTTCATTTGCCTGGCTTGGTAGTATGTAACTTGTGTAGGCCTAGGAAAATAGCTCTTATCCAGGCCACAGACTTTTTGTTATATGAAGTTTTGGCTAAAGTCTTTTTTCTTCCAAGATAATATATGTTTTCTGTAAGGAAAACTGGAAAGCCCACATAGCATATTTTTTTCCTAAATAAAAGAACATATTTTAACCTTTTTGAATGGAATGTTTTTTGTACTAATGTTACAGTAAAAATATGTACTAATTTTGTACTAATGTACTAATATGTACTAATATGTACTCATTTTGTACTAATGACAGTAAAACTGTCAAACTGTCGTTGATGTGTAACTGACTATTTTGCATTTACAAGTAACTGGTATTGTGTAATTATTTAGAAAATTAAATGAAAAATTTGAAGAAAGGATTGTTGAAAGTTGTAAAAATCAGTGACATTGGATTAAAACAAATCAAAAGACCCAATCATACCCTTGTATATGTGTACTTGTGAAAAATTTTATAGGACCACCAAAGAGTACTCTTTATATAGACAGTTAAACAATATTGGTGATGTGTATTTTAGAGGTATTGTTGCATAACAATTAACATATAGCAAAGTACTTATTGTTTGGAATATAAACATGGAATTGTTCCATTGTGTATAGAATCTTAAATTTAACAGTATCATGCTGTTTAACATAATACATAAACTGCTTTAGCCAGGAACCCTTCTCCCTATATTTATTATGACCATTGTAAAAACAATATTTCTTTCATAAAGTTACCATTTAACAAAGGCAATTAACAGTGTTGAAGAACTCGGGATCTGGAGTCATATTTGGGTTTATTCCTTATCTTGTGTCACGTTGTGAGTTACTCAGCCTTTGAACCTATCAGTTACCTCTCGGTAGAATGGGGATTACTAATAACACTTCCTTTATAAAGTTGTTAAGTTTCAGTGAAGAATTCTAAAGCACATATTGTGGTAAAAACTGCATAATACAATTTACCATCTTAACCAGTAGTACAATTCAGGAGAGTTAAGCACATTCACATTGTTTTGCACCCAAGATCCAGAACTCTTTTCATCCCGCAAAACTGAAACTCTAAACCCATTGAAAAACAGCTCCCCATTCCCTCCTCCCCCCCGGAAACCACCCTTTTACTTTCTGTGTCTGAATCTGACCACTCAAGGAGCCTTATGTGTAGAACCAACAATATTTATCTGTGGGTGGCTGACTTATTTCACTTAGCCTAGTGCCCTCAAGGTTCATCCATGTCGTAGCATATGTTACAATTTCCCTTTTCAAGGCTGAGTAATATTCCATCACCTGTATATGCTGTATTTTGTTCACCCATTTATTTGTAGATGGACTTTTGGGTTGCTTCTAGCTTTTGGCTATTGCAAATAGTGTGGCTATGAACATGGCATTACAGTTATCTCTTGGAGACCCTGTTTTCAGTTCTTATCAGTATATCCAGAGGTGGAATTGCTGGATTATATGATAATTCTGTTTTCAATTTTTTGAGGAACTACCGTATATATAGTTTTACACAGCGGCTGCACTTTTTTACATTTACACCAGTAGTGTACAGGGTACCAGTTTTTCTACGCCTTCACCAGTGCTTGTTATTTGATGCTCTTTTTTTTTTTATAGTAGCCCTCCTAATGAGTATGAGGTTCTTTTCTAATTTTTATTTATTTTCTTTTGCTTTTAGGCTTAAATGACTCTTTGTTCCCTCTACTTCCTAAGGAAGCTTAAGTTACTGAATTTAGGGCTTTTCTTTTCCTGAATTTACATTTATTGGCATAATTTTGTCTATATTTATAAATTTTAATTTTTTTTTAATTTTAGAGCAAGGGGAAGGGAGAGAGAAAAGAAAGGGAGAAAAACATTGATGTGAGAGAGAAACATCAGTTGTTTGTCTTATGTATGTGCACTAACTGGGGACTGAACATGCAATCCAGCCCTGTGCCCTGATTGGGAATTGATCCCACAACCTTTGGTTTGTAGGAGGAAGGCCAACCAACTGTGCCACACTGGATGGGGCTAGATTTGTCTTTTAATACTGCTTTTACTTGCAACCTAAAATTTTTGATAAGTTGTATTTTCATTTTCATTTCATGACACCTTAATTTTTGAAAGACATTTTTGCTATGTACCATATTCTAGGTTGATATTTTTTGTTTTTCTTTTGGTACTTTAAAAATGTTTCCCCACTGTCTTTTGACTTGCATTATTTTTCTGTTCATATTATGTTTTGGCTTTTTTTTTTTTTGAAAAGAGTTTCTTTTTCTGATTGGTTTTAATCAATTTGATTATGGTATACCTTTTGTTTTCTTTATGTTTTTTGTTTTTTGCTTTGGTTGAGATTCCTTTTTTTTTTTTTTTTTTTTTTTTTTTTTTTTTTTTTTTTTTTTTTTTTTTTTTTTTTTTAAGATTTTATTTATTTATTTTTACAGAGAGGGGAGGGAGGGATAAAGAGAAGGAAAGAAACATTAATATGTGAGAGATACATCAGTTGGTTGTATCTTGCATGCCCTCAAGCCAGGCATGTGCCCCGATGGGGAACTTAACTAGTGACCTTTTGCTTCACAGGCTGGCGCCCAATCCACTAGCCACACCAGCCCAGGCTGGTTGAGCTTCTTGATCTGTACGGTTATTTCTGTCAAATATAGAAAATTTTGAGCCCTTATTTCTTTACTTATTTTTTTCTCTTTTTTTCCCTCTCCATTGACTCCAATTGCATGTATATTAGGTTGCTACATGTTGGCTCACAACTTGCTTATAGTTAACTTATTTATTTATTTTTTGGTCTTTTGTCCCCCCTCTGTGCTTCATTTTGGATACTTTTTCTGTTGCTGTGCCTTCAAGTTTTCTTGTCTTCTGCAATTTCTAGTCTCCTGTTAGTCCCATCTAATATATTTTGCATCTCACACATGGTATTTTTATCTCAAAATTTTAAAATTTATTTTTGTCCTGTTTAATATATGTCTCTACTTAGCATTTTCAATGTTTCCTGAACCTTTTTTTTATTTATTGTGGTAAAATATATATAACATGAAGTTTGCCATTCTGATCACTTTCAAGTATACAATTTAGTGGCACTGAGTACATTCACAATTGTACAGCCATGACTGCAGTCTATTTCCAAAGCTTTTCTTGTTTTAAAGATTTTATTTATTTATTTTTAGAGGAAGAGAGGGAGAGAAACATCAATGTGTGGTTGCCTCTCATGTTCCCCCAAACAGGGACCTGGCCCATAACCCAGGCATGTGCCCTGACTGGGAATTGAACTTGTGATTCTTTTTTTTTTTTTTTATTGTTGTTCAAGAACATTTGTCTGCATTTACTCTCCACCACTCCCCCAACTCAAGCCATTCCCACCTCCCTCCCCTGCTTCCACTCCCCACCCCAGTTTTGTCCATGTGTCCTTTGTAGTTGTGTCTGAAAACCCTTCCCCTTTGCCACCCCATTATTCCCTCCCAACCTGAACCTGCAACTCTTTGGTTCACAGGCAGGTATTCAATCCACTGAGCTGCACCAGCCAGGGTTATTTACAAAACTTTTTATCACTGGAAACAGAAACTCTGTTTATTTCTTAGGTAATAATTACTCCTTTACCACTCGTCCTTGGTCAACTCTATAATAATATAACTATTAATGTAAATATTAATAATATATAGTAAAATAACTCTATAATGATATTTTCTGTCCTTGAATTTGCCCATTCTAGACACCTCATATAAGTAGAATGATGCAATATTTGCCATTTTGCATATGGCTTATTTCACTTATAATGTTTTAATGTTCCATGTTGTAGAATCTATTAGTACTCATTCCTTTTTATATCCTGTAGCTTTTTGAACATAATGAATACAGTTATAACTGTCTTAGTGCTCTTAATATTTATGTTATCTGTGTCGTTTCTGGTCAATTTCAATGGATATTTTTCCTACTTATTAAGTGTTGAGTTTTTGTGTTCCTTGGCTTATTTGATAATTTCTCATTGGTTGTCAGATATACTGACTTTTACCTTTTCAGGTGGTAAATATTTCTGTATTACAGTCCTCACCTTTGATGTAGTTGTGTAACAGTCCCTATTACTCCATCTTGGCTAAAAGTGGAGGTCATAGGTATTTTAACCTAATCCCCTAAACATTAAATAAAAATCCATTGTTAAACCAGACTTAGACCCATATGAAATAATTTTATTATACACCATAATTTATGTAAAGTGTTAGTCTCAGCACTGGCACATGGCAGAATTGTTTACTTTTGTTATTCTTACTATCTCATCAAAGGACCTATTGTTGATGTCTTTCTTTTTAGTATATTTTATTGATTATGCTATTACAGTTGTCCCATTTCTCCCCCATCATTCCCCTCCACCCTGCACACCCCCTCCCACCCACATTCCCCCCCTCCTTTAGTTCATGTCCATGTGTCATAAGTTCTTTAGCTTCTACATTTCCCACTACTCTTGCCCTCCTCCTGTCTGTTTTCTACCCACCGTCTACGCAACTTATTCTCTGTACCTTTCCCCCTCTCTCCTCCTCTCACTCCCCTATTGCTAACCCTCCCTTTGATCTCTATTTCTGTGTTTCTGTTCTAGATGTTTGCTTAGTTTGCTTTTGTTTTAGATGTGGTTGTTAGTATCTGTGAGTTTGCTGTCTTTTTACTGTCCTATTTTTTATCTTCTTTTTCTTAGATAAGTCCCTTTAACATTTCATATAATAAGGGCTTGGTGATCTGAGAAGCGCTTTATCTTCCCTTCCATTCTAAATGACAGCTTTGCTGGATAGAGCAATCTTGGATGTAGGTCCTTGACTTTCATGACTTGGAATACTTCTTTCCAGCCCCGTCTTGCCTGTAAGGTCTCTTGAGAAATCAGCTGATAGTCTGATGGGAGCTCCTTTGTAGGTGACTATCCCCTTATCCCTTGCTGCTTCTAGAATTCTCTCCTTCATTTTAATCTTGGCTGATATAATCACGATGTGCCTTGGTGTGTTCCTCCTTGGGTCCAACTTCTTTGGGACTCTCTGAGCTTCCTGGACTTCCTGGAAGTCTATTTCCTTTGCCAGATTGGGGAAAGTTCTCCTTTATTATTTGTTCAAATAAATTTTCCACTGGTTGCTCTTCTTCTTCCCCTTCTGGCACCCCTATAATTCGGATGTTGGGAGGTTTAAAGATGTCCTGGAGGTTCCTAAGCCTCTCCTCAGTTTTTCCAATTCTTGTTTCTTCCTTGTTTGCTGTTTGGTTGTTTCTTTCTTCCTCTGGTCCACTCCATTGATTTGAGTCCCGGTTTTCCTCCCATCTCTATTGTTTCCCTGTGCGTTTTCCTTCATTTCACTTATTGTAGCCTTCATTTTTTCATCTAATTTGTGAGCAAAATCAACCAATTCTGTGAGCATCCTGATCATCAGGGCTTTGAACTCTGCATCTGATAGGTTGGCGATCTCTTGGTTGCTTAGATGAATTGGCTCTGGGGCTTTGATTTGTTCTCCAATTTGAGCCGTTTTTGTTTTTGTTTTTTTTTTTTGGTCTAGTCGAGGCTGTTACGTAGTGAGGGGTGGAGCCTTAGGTGTTACCCAGGATGGGGCAGCCCAGCTGCTGGGTAGTGACCCTGTATGTGGGGTGGGGTCCAAGAGGGAACAGTGGCGCTTGCTCTGCTCTCTCTCTGGATTCCAGTCCCTTCTGCTGCTTCTCCTTCGCCTGGATTATCTGCTTGGGAATGTGGGACCATCTGGTCAGCCAGCCACCTTGCGTGGCCTCACAGTTGCCACCCCATGCCTGGGATCCGCTAGCCGCCGCTTGCGCGCCTGGTGTCTGCCAGCCACCACCTGCACGCCTGGGATCTGCCAGTGGCTGCTGCCTGTGTGCCCAGGTCTGCACCTCCACCTTTTTGTGCCAGAACTCCACCCCTCTTACCGGTCTGGATGAATGGTTGTTGGACTTCCGTACAGTTCAATTTTCTATCAGTTCTGGTTATTTTCTTGTTTCTAAATCTTTATTGTCCTTAATTTTGGCTGTGAGAGGAGGCACAGTGTGTCCACCTACTCCTCCATCTTGGCCGGAAGTGTTGATGTCTTTCTTCAATGTAAATGTTAAATTACAACTGCACAATGAAACAGTCTATTGAAGGAACTTGGTGTAGTGGTAAAGAATATTGGAAAAGTAGATAAATTATGGCAGACTCCTATGGGCCCAGATGCCTATATTATACTACTTCTGTACTGAGAGAACCCTTGGGATTTAGTTCACTTGGACTGAGCAGAATAAAGAAACACACACACACACACACACACACACACACACACACACACTTCTTAAAACAAGTTTTTGATACTGTGTGTGATTGGCCACATGAGTAAGTTGTGGCTTATAGAATGTCAACTTTGAGTAGCATCTAGGCAGACTCCTTATAGCAAACTTATATATCCTTTTCTTGTTCCATTTTAATGGCTGATATTGGTGCTAGCTGTCCTGTGTCATGAGGTGAAAGTAGTATATTCAGGCTGATGGTAACAAAGTGGAGGAGTCTGGGTCCCTGAGGATCATTGGAGCTACTGCACCCATACCTTAACTGTATTGAGGCAGACATATGAGGGACATTTTGTCTCTTGTAACTGAACCTAATTCAAAGTAAGATATTTAAAAATCACCATCATTTCTTTAATATTACCAAGGAAATTAGATGTTTAGAAATGTATAGCAAAGGGCAGTTTGTTTGGGCTTTTAAATAAGCTACCCTTTATTCGAGTTCCTTTTATCTGTATGGTTTGTGTTTTTACAGACATTTTAATTCCTTCATTTTTTTTCACAACAATCCTGCCATGTTTAATTATTTTCTCTGTTTACCGATGCTTTTGAGGTTAAAAAGTTATGTTAGTTGGTAGAGGAGATGGAGTTCATATTTCATTTCAAGTCTTTCTGACTCCAGATCATGTACTTTTCCCACTAAGTCATAAGTTTTCTAATGCCTTTATTTTAAATCTTTATTCTTGAGACACCTTCTGGTTGCTACATTAATTTCTTTACTTAGGGGGTGCCCTGTAGAAGTGACTTAATTAATTGTTTCAGTGCACTTATTTTTGTTTACTTATTAAAGAATAATGAGAAGTTTAACTTTTCTGAATCTGCAGTTGAAAACCACCATGAAATCGTGGTCATTCAACCTTCAGCTTTATACCATAGATAGTGGTCATTTTGTAGGCCTTGACCTGGCCTTTGCTCAAGTCTTTCAGCTGTGCTAAGGTCCTTCACCAACTGAAGATTTAGTTTTAGGTATGATTAGCTTTAAATTATGGTACTTAGGATCTGAGGAAGACAGCTTGACTCTTCTGGTCAATTCTGCATCTCTGAATTCATTGAGAAGTTTTAATATATTTTTGGTTTTCATTTTCTTATTATTTTGTACTCATTACTGTGTAATGACATTAATAGCAGTCACAGGACAAACAGCACATCCTGGGGCATAAGAGTGCCAAGAATTACTTAAAGTACATGATCACTTAAAAATTTACTTCTTAAAGAAATTTAATTTTTATAATCTGTTATGACAAAATAATTGTAAAGTCTGGGTGTTTTAGAACCTGTTTTACCTGTTATCTTTTAGGTGAAATGAAGATTGGTTGCATACCTGAAAGAGAAATTCACTGGTGGAAGAAACAGATGCCAGAACTATTGAGAATAAGTCCTTGTTTGTGTGACCTTTTAGTTTGTTGAGTCTTTCCTTTTTTTTGGAGTATAGGAAATGAAATACTGTAGAAGAATTTGCTATTCACATCTGGTCACATGTTTACTGTGCTATAGAATTTCTTAATGATACTTTTATTATTTTATAAATGTGGTATGATTTTTCTCTTTAGTTATTGACAATTCATGGTTGTAAATTAATAAGAAAAATCATTTAACACTGGTAATAGATACAAATATATAAATTCTGAGTTCGTTTTTGAGCTTTAAAATCTATTCATTGCCTCCCTTTTCACCAACCTTTGATGTTGGATATATGTCTTATTTTTTTCCTCTTTTTCTATTGTAGCACTTACCTACTTTTCCAACTTTTTAAGTTTGACTGCTACCAGTTGAGGGTAGTTATATTCAGTGGGTTTTTTATTTTTAAGAGAGCTGTCTTGGAATGTATGGAAATATCTCTCTGCCCAATGTGGTGGTTGTTAGCTACACATTGCTAAGTTGATTAAACTAATTTTGATAAAATAAGTTCAGTTCTTCAGTTGCGCTCACTAGCTTTATTTCGAGTGCTCAATAGTCACAACGTGGCTAGTAGGTACCATACTGGACAGCACAGATGTAGAGGTTCTGTTAAGTCTCTGAAATGTAGCTAAGTAGATTGTGACCTGAAGGAAGGTATCAGGGGCTGTTACTACTATTTTAGATCTGTCATTTTAGATCTGTCATACTCTAATTATTGGCTTTCATTCCTAGTAGAGGTTGTTTAGAAAAGTGAGGTCTTTCATCTCTGTCGAGCTTTCCTTACCAGGCTACATTTTGATGAAAGTTTCTCGCTGTATTTTCAGGAAATTTTCAGAGGTTATTTTACAGAGTGTTGCCCAGTTAACTGACAAATGGGACTTTGTTCTTTGTTAAATGCTGTGCCAGAAAATATTATGGATATCTTTCTGATGTTTATTACATCCCTGATTATAGGAGTAATATGTGTCTCTTAGGGAAAAGCGGGCAATGTAAAGAGTAAGAAATAAAACCTGTAACCACTGAGAGCTATTCCTACTGTTTTAAGTTTTTGTTTTTTGCTATATTTTAAAATTAATTTTTTAAAACCATTAGGAATGTGCTTCATACTCAGTTTTGTCCTTAACATGGTAGCATAAGGATTTCCTTATGAAATTGCTGATTATTTCTTAAACTTTTTAAACAAATGTACCACAATATTGAATTAAGTGGTTTACAGCATAATTTGCTTTACCATTCTCTATCAGGGCACATGCCTGGGTTGCAGGCCAGCTCCCCAGTGGGGGGCATGTTGGAGGCAACCACACATCGATGTTCCCTCTTTTCCCCTTCTTTCCTTCTCTCTAAAAATAAATAAATAAAATCTTTATTTAAAAAGAAGGAGAACATGTTCAGTGGTGAACAAAATAGACAATCGTGTATGTTGGGATACTAGCCAAATTTAATTATGATATGGCTTTGTGACTTACAAGTTGATTTCAATAATTTTTATTAAAATCATGAAAAACAAAATTAATGACATATGTAGTTTAATTACATATATTATGTATAGATTAATATTTTGTCTTGGAAACTTAACCAAATTTGATGGTAATGTAAAATGTGGAGGGTATAATATCATATTTGATCCATGAATGATAGCATACTATATGTTGAAATTTATGTTGGTGCCAGCAAATGTAGCCCTAAACCACTCGTTTTCAATGTACTTAACAGAACTTTTTTTCAGTGAATAATAGTAAGTAAAAAGCCAATATATGTAAAGTCTGAATCAATTCCTTTATAGAACATGTAGACAAAGCACATAGTGGTATAAAGGGAGCAGCAAATCAAAAAAACATTTTGTGCTAATGTTTTTCATTGCTACATTGGATTATGAGGAGAGCATTTTGTTACTCTGAAATGCAAGTTACTGAGTGTATGAATAATTGTTCCTGTTTATGTTTTTATATCATAATATACTTTACTCGTTCAACAGTATTTCTGTATTACTCTTTTCATATTTCTGTATTAATACATTTAAATCGACTTTTTTCTTCTTAATAGTGCTGTACTATTCTACTAGGTGTATTATAGACCATTTATCCATTACTTCTACTAAAGGTCTTTTGAGCCATTGTAGTTACATCTAGGTATCAAAGGATATTCTTACACAGGTGTATTTATATATTTATGCAGGTTCTAGGAAAAGGTTAGAGTTTATTTCCTCTTATTTCCCTTATTTCAATTAGTGTTACATATTTTTACAGTAAGAAGGAAGTATAAGTTTATGATAATTATGAAGAACTTTAAAATGTTCATTAAAGACTTGAGGGGAGAAATGAGACTATTTTCTTACTTTATAAACATGCACCAAAATAAACTCAAAATAGAGAGAATAAAGGCAAAATAAAATGAAGTTATGCAAATGCCCATCTGATATAAACATAATTGCTATGGCAGCAGTCATAAAGGAAAAAATGGTAGTTTTTATTTGCTGCAAGCAAACAAAACTAAAAGAGAAAGTTAAAAGATGCTCCAAAAGGCAGAAACTGTCTTTTAAGGAGATGAATAATTTCTCAAGGACGTCCATATTTGATCATCATATTTGCCTGGCTTATCACATGCCACAATATTCTTAATGTAAAGAGCTTATATAAATTCACCTCAAATACAATAGAAAAATGTTTTTTAAAGGATTTAGAAAATTCACTTAAGGGCTTAGTTCTGTCTAATCAAATTCTTAATTTTACTTAATTTTGTTTTTAAGTTTTAGAATTTAAAAAAAAATTATTCTATTGTTGTTCAGTTACAGTTGTTAGTGTTTTTTCCCCACCCCTTCCCCCACCTAGCTTTAGAAATTTCATTTGATAATTTGATAAACTTTTAGGCTTTCCACTGAAATTCTCTATCTTGAACATATCAATGGTAGTGATTTTGAAGTTTGTGTTAAGTTCTGAGTATCCTGTAGGTCTGATTTTTAAAATTTTGTTTTTTCTTGGTTTTATGGTATTATAGTTTTATCTTGTGGTATCACTGCTAATGTTGTACTGCTGGACCTTGTATATGAAAAACTGCTTAGATAATTGGGTAATGTTATCTTTTTCATTTCTTCCATCAGCCATTGATGGTTGAGGTAGATACCTTCATCTGTTTAGTGATTGAAGAGTTTTGAGGCAGATTTCCAGTTTTTTTGAGGGTTGGTATGTTGATTTTTTTCTTATTTATTCCTAGAGTATAATCCTTTAGTGAACTTAGTTAAAAACCTGGGCTTTTCCTTCTTTGTGAGTTCAGCACTCTTAATTTCTGTGTTCCCGAACCCACGAGAGCCCTAGCATCTCTCTCTGTAGCTTCTGAGCTTCTGAGCTTCTGAGCTGCAGCTCTGTAGTCAGCTTGAGGCTCTCACCTCCAAGGACTCCTGCAGTCCCCTCCCCATTTTAGTCTCTGAGACAGGATTGCTTGCAACAAATTAAGTCTGTCATTGGTGGGGGTAGAAATCTCTATTAATTGTCCACAAATTACTTGTTTATTTCTGGAGTCCCAGTTCAGTGTACTAGATACTGGGATTTTAGGGGTTTGATGCATAACAATTCTCATGCTGAATTCAGAGCCAGTTGAGAACTGGAGGAGTAAATTAGAGAGAACCTAAATCTTACCAGGTAAAATCTAGGGTAAATGCTCAGATATAGGACAGAATGGCTGATTGTTCTGAATAGTTTGGGACTCTTCCAATAGTTAGTTTCCTCTCACAGAGGTGGAGTCTTCCTTGTTGTGTTTATCACAAGACTGAAAGTAGATGAAAATTAGTATCATTTATATGGATCAAGATTCTAGAGAATTAAGTAATTTAGCATAACAAAATAATTGTAAATAGAGGTTGTAATCACTAAGTGTTATATACAACCTGTGATTCTTCCTTCAACAGAACTTAGATTTTTATAAATTTTGACCATTGAGCATGGATTTATAAAAGTTGTAATGCTGATCGTGCTAAGATGTATAAAACATTGTTATGTATTCTCGAGAATAATTATAAAATGTAATATTTTGTGGTGATCATGCTTGCAGTCTGATGACATTTACATAATCTGGTTATTTGCCTTTTAAATTCAGAATTTTTATATTGGGTTGGCCAAAAAATTTGTTTAGTTTTTCCGTATTATGGCTCTAGTAATGCTTAGTTGTCTTTAACTTTGAAACAATTTTGATTGTGTTGTGACAGGTGTCATGTCACTGTGTATTTTTTAAAACTTGTCAAAATTGGTGAATTTCTGTGCAGCCATTTAACATTGAAGATGGGAGAAGAAGTGCAACATTTTTGACATATTATGCTTTATTATTTCAAGAAAGGTAAAAACACAACTGAAATGCAAAAAAAGACTTGTGCAGCGTGTGGAGAAGGTGCTGTGACTGATCGAACTTGTCAGAAGTGGTTTCCACAGTTTCTTGTACTATTGACATTTTGGCCAAATAATTCTTTGCTGTGGGGCTGTCATACGCACTGGAAAATGTTTAGCAGCAACCCTGGCCTCTACCCACTAGAAGCCAGTAGCGGGAGACAGCTGACATATTCAGCATATGCAAATCAATAAATTTATTGGTGAAAATGAAAAATGTGTCTTGTATTTTATGGAAAAAAACTAAACGGACTTTTTGGCCACTCCAATATGAGTCAGTGACTGTTGTGTCCTCAGAATTCTCAGCACTGCATATATCACAGTAATGTTGGCAGTATCTTTTATGAAGCCTGAACCATATGACTAAGCACAGGAAGAATAGGAACCTCCCACTTTTATCTACTTGACTTGTGGTCCCTGGCTCCAACTTTAACCTTTTATTTATTTTTTAATTGTAAATAAGACTACATTAATGATCGAACTCATGTTGAGGATTTCCTAAGGGTTGCAGTCAGTCTTATATCAGGCAACACAAATACTTTCAAGTTATAGTCAAGTTACTTTCCTTAAAACAGTTCACCAAATTTTGGGAGTAGATTCACATAACATGGACTAAATTAAGAGAAGAAATTAAACATGCCAGTGCTTGTTACAGTAGGGGGATTTACCAGGAAAAGATACAAGTCATTTGACTTGTATTTTGCATAATTAGTTCAGCTCATTCTTAAAATCCCTTAAAGAAAACATTTTGACATTGCTTTTATAGTAAATGATTGATTTCATACTTAGGAGTGTTAAACGATGATACATTTTTGTGTTTTATATTCTGTTTAATTTTTTTGATTTCTTTGGAGGGTGTGGTTGATGAGGAAAGTGACTGAAACAGGTTTTCAGGTGTAGAATCCTATTTCTGTTGGAAATTAGAATTTGACTTATAAATTTGGATTTCATTCACTATCGAGTAACCAGTTAGGTTGTAAGATGGATGGTCATGTGTATAGCTCGATTAATGATAATCAACCATGTTTATGAATAAATACATATAATACACTCACATGTAGAGATGTGTGTGTATTTTTCATTTTCAGAAGCATTGGTTAGATTCAGGTATGTTTGTTTAGGGGAATTTTTAAAAAGATGATGTCTCTCATTTTGATTACAGTTACAAGAAAGGAAGGTCAGTTGCATCACCTGGTGGCAAAGGAGATAAAAGCATTTATAGAATGAGATGCTACTGATTTGGCCACTTCATGTGTAGAAATTATAAGATCATTTTGCATATTTTTGGTACTATCTTTCTTAAATATAAACTGTTTAGTATATTTTTAATACTGTAAACTAAGTGAGATCCTTGTGATTAGCTTTATATATAGTCTCAGTAGTTTTTTAAGGAAATGGGGTAGTAAAATATGAGACCGGTTATAATAACATCCCTTGGATTATACTACTGACTGTATTTGAATATAAGTTTACTGTCATTCTTTTTTTCCTGGAGAAAATTGGCTTTCTCCATCAGTATTTTTCCGTCAAGCCTCATACAGTTAATTCTCATTTATCAGCATTTGGATTGTTTCTCCTGTACTTCCCACATGTTGACATATTTTCTTGCTATCGAGCTGGCTGCAGTATTACAGCTCTGCTTTCGGATGGAAATAGGTTTGCTTACTAACCTCCTTAGGGCAGGGACATTAGCTCATTCATTGATGCTAGAGACATATTTGTTGGCCTGATGTCCCATAGCTATCAGATTAACAGTGGAGTTCTTTTTACCTGTTTCAGTATTCCCTTGCTATGACTGGAAAGTGAACTTATTTTGTAATTGTATCTTAAGTCCTTTGTGTTCCAAGGACTTCATGTACATTGTCATTTAATAAATATTTGTTTAGCAACTGCCAGGTGCCAAGACCTGGTTTCAGCCCTGGATTAGGCCCTGGGAATGTAGCAGTGAACAAAGCAGATGCAAATTCCCTGCCATCAGTTTACATTTTAATGGGGAGCTGAAAAATAATAATTTATTAAGTTAATGGTATATAAGATAATGATTTCTGGTAATGAGAAAAAAAGTAAAACAAAGAGGAAGATATGACTCTGTAAGGGATTCACAAGTTAAGATATTAAGGTATTACTGAGAATGTGAATTTTAAATAAAGAACTGGTGGAAGTGGAAGAGCTAGTCATACAGATATGTGACTGTAAGCATTTCGGTTAGAAGGAAATAGCATATCCAAAGGCCCTGAGTCATTGGTATGATTTAAAAAACAAACCAAAAAAAACCCCTTTTATTGGAAACAATTTCAGATTTACAGAAAAGTTTAAAAATCTCCTATATATACTTTGCTTAGAGACCTCATTCAAGTTTTGTTAGTTGCCCAAATAGTAATGTTCTTTAGATCAAAAGGATTTAATCCAGAATTATGCAGCTCTCATGTTTCTTTAATCTCTTTCAATTTGGAACAGTTCCTCAGTCTTTCTTGATTTTTGTGCTGTTTGCTATTTTGAAGATGCAAGCCGCTCATTTTGTGGAATAGCCTGTTTGGGTTTGTTTCATGTTGCCTGAATATTAGACTGTATTTTTGGCTACAATTTCACAGAAGTGGTGTGTTCTTCTTAATGAATCCTATTTGGTGGCACACAGTTTATTTCATTAGGTAGTGTTGACTTTGATTACTTGATTAAAGATGGTGTCTACCAAGTTTCTATTAGTCTCCCACTCCCTTTGTAATTAATAAGTATTTTGTGAGGGGTTACTTTGAGATTATGTCAGATCATGTTTTTGTTCCAACTTTTACTCACTAGTTTCAGCATCCATTGTTGTTTTTCAACTAAATTAATTTTTACCATGATGGTTGCCAAATGGTGATATTCTTGATTCAAGTATTCTGCATTTATTAGTTGGCATTTCACTGTAAGAAAGAAAATTAACTAATTTATTCATTTCAATTTATATTGGGAATTCTTGTTTTATTCAGTGAATTATACTGCACTATTATCGTTATTTATTTTAATACACAAATTGTTCCAGATTTGCCACTGGGAGCCCTTTCAAAGCTGGCTTATATGTCCTTTTGACATGTTGCCACCAATCTTTGTGTATTTCTTCACTTAAAAAAAAACCTTTTTATCTTGAAATAATTATAAGTTCATAGGAAGTTGCAGAAATAATACAGAATGGTCCTGTGTGCCCTTCACCTAATTCCCCCCAATGTTTATATTTTACATGACTGTAGGACATTATCAGAATCAGGGTACTGGCATTGATGTAGTGCATATGTGTAGTTCTGTGTCATTTTATCCCCTGTGCATCTCCTTACTCTGTAGCATCTACAGTCATAATTTCCCTGCTCTAGTTGTGGAATCAGCCATTTCTTCAAGGAGCCCTAATGCCTGTTGGTGGAGAGTAGTATTTCAAAATCACGGTCTGGGTGCTGGATGGGCTCACTGCTGTTGGAGTGCCTTTGCACTCAGACCCTTTCAGTTCTTCAGTTAAGAAGTCAGGAATTTAGTTGAGAATGAGATTGGGAGAGCTGATTTTGGAGGTTTGAGAAGAGAGGGAAAAAATTGAAATTATCCAGGGGGAGAGAAGAAAAATTTGTCATCAAGCTGGGAGGAAAATGGGAGAGAAAGTGGACCAGGGAAATAGTTTGGGATTGCCAGTGAGCTGAGAGCCACTTGAGCATGGTGTTTTGCTCTTCTTAAGTTTAGCTCTAGGAGGTGCTAGTGCTGAGGAGGAAGAATTGGATTTAAATCACTAGTGCAGTGGTTTCTCTAGGAGAGTGTGATCAAGTGGCAGGAACAGGCGAGTAAGTGCAGGACAATGATTGTGATGATTGACAAGAATTTAAGTATGTAAAGAGTAAATACAAGCATGGAGAGGGTAAAAGACAGTGGAAGATGATGGGATCTGGATTGAGGGTCCCTGGTGAGTCAGAAATATTTTGGAATTGAGGTATTAGCTAGAAAGATAAGAGGGTAGTAGTCAATAAGTAGGATGTTTAAAACTGAGATTGTGAAGGTGCTGCAATTATTGGTGGTGATAAGATGAAGGAGACCATAGGAGTGAGTGTCCCAAATATTAGATATTAGATATCACTGTTCTCTGCCTTCTACAAATCATATGTTCTGCTTGCCCCCTTCCTAGGAATTCTCTGGAATCCAAATAAATGTTGCTTTTGCTCTAAACTTGAATTTTTATTGTGATCTTTATAGGAGTTTAAACTGGGTTATGTTTCAGTAGAGATTCGGAGACCTATAGATAATGTTGGGCTGGCCAAAAAGTCCATTTATTTTTTTTGCATATGATGGCTCTAGTAGTGCTTAGTTGTCTTTAATTCCATTTGAAACAATTTTGTTAGATTGTGTTGTGATAGCTGTCATATCAGTATGCATTTTTTTAAAAAGCTTATCAAAATTGGTGAATTTTTGTGCAGCCATTTTAAAATTAAAGGTAGAAGAAGAAATATTTTTAGCATGTTATGCTTTATTATTTCAGGAAAGGTAAAAACACAGCTGAAACACAAAAAATTTGTGCAGTGTATGGAGAAGAGGCTGTGACTGATCAAACATGTCAAAAGTGGTTTGCAAAGTTTCTTGGTACTTTTGACATTTTGGCCAAGTAATTCTCTGCCGTGGGGCCGTCCTATGCACTGGAAGATGTTCAGCAGCACCCCTGGCCTCTACCCATTAGGAGCCAATAGTGGGAGACAGCCGGCACACTCAGAATAGCCAAATCAATAAAATTAGTGATAATTAATTGAAAATAAAATTAAAAGTGTGGAAAAAACTAAGCAGACTTTTTGGCCCACCCAATATATGAGTATTTTTTAAGTATAAATTTATTAAGGTGTGTTCTCTAGTACCTTAGATCTTTTTCACTTAGGTTTTACTGTATTTTATTTTGAGTTAAAAAACAGCATCACAAAAATGTTAGAATTCAGGAAGAAAAGAATAAAACCATATAATTCACCATGCTGTCATAATTACAGTATTCACTTTGCTGCATTTTCATTCAGTAATTTTCATATGCATACTTCCTTTAACTAGAATTATCATACACTCAATTTTATATAATGTAGTTTTTAAATATCAGTATTTTATATTGCATAGTCTTTTGAACCACTATTTTGAAACATTTTTTATTTTACTGTTTAATTTTTTTATTACAGTTGACAATTAGTTTCAGGTATACAGTATAGTGGTTAGACAGTCATGTAATTCACGAAGTGATCCCCCTGGAAAGTCTAGTACCTAGCTGGCATCATACATAGTTATTACAATATTATTGACTATATTCCCTACATTGTACTATAACTATCAATTTTAATGATTTCTTTTTATTTTTTAAAAGATTTTACTTATTTATTTTCAGAGAGAGGAGAAGAGAGGGAGAAAAAGAGGGAGAGAAACATCAATGTGTGGTTGCCTCTCACACGCCCCACACTGGGGACCTGGCCTGCAACCCAGGCATGTGTCCTGACTGGGAATTAAACTAGCGACCCTTTGGTTCACAGCCCATGCTCAATCCACTGAGCTATCCTAACGAGGGCTAATTTGCTTTTTATATGTACTACTAGTGCAGAATAGGAAAACTAAATAATACCAGCATTTTTTCCCGTTGTATATATTTGTTATATCCTGAGTGAGCAGGGGTTTTTTTTTGTCCCAAAGTTTATGTATAATATTTAATTTTGTGAGTTACAAATATGAAAAGCATCTTTTGAAAGTCTGATTTGCTCATAATCAGTATTAGAATAGTAACTCTAATTTTATCTGCAGTAGTTTTTCAATTGAATACCAGTGTTAAATCAAAAATATGATTCAGACAGATGATATATTCATTTTTCTGATAGTTTATAATGGGGACGTGTTTAAGTTGCTGACTTTCTATTTTATTCTATAGGGAATAATAAAATATACTTTTCCTGAGGAGGAAAACTTTGTTTTTAGAGGAAAAGATACCATTGTTGATTTATAAAACAAAGTCCAGTAATATAAGTATAACTTGATTTTAATTTGGTTCATGTGTTTCTGAGCAACATACTACATTATGAATAGTACTTTCATTCATATGTTCCCATTGACTTAATATTTTTAGAAAAAATTTAGAACCTACTTAAAATATTTAAAATACTAATAAGTAGTTGAAGCAGCATTGGGCTCGGTCCCAACCTTGCTACTTCCTACCCATGCAGTTATGGAAAATTAAGTTATCTAGGCATAATGTTTTTAAATGAAAACATGATGATAACATCTCTTCCACAATCTGCTTAGAGACTTGAATGATTAATTTTAACGATGGAACTTAAATGTTATACAAAGTGTTTGGCATAGTTTCTGGTACCCAAGCACTCTATAAATAGCAGCTATTTTATTATTACTGTCAAAGCAGTACTATCACCATTAGTACTCTTACTAACTTTACACTTAAATATTTGACTAATTCTCCTTCTAAAACATTAATCAAGTTAATAATGTGATTCTTTGCACATTCCTTTAAAATTAAAATACACCAGAGAATTTTTAAAACATGCAGTACCTATTTATTTAGTCTTGGGCACTGACATCTTTTCCCTTAGATTGTCAAATAAAATGGCAACAGCCAACACAACAGTAGCTGTCTGGTGTGCATGAATCAAAATTATACCTATTTTTTTGGCCAGGTTGGCAAAGAAACACATTTTTGTGCCACAGAATTTTAGTAGTTTGTGTGCTATGAGATGAACAAGATGGAAAATCACTGAAGTACACTAGTTAATGACTTTATAGTGGTTTTAGTCTCTTCTTAGGGCTGCGTCTGGGGTGAAGCCTGTGAGGCACTTGCCTTAGGCACAGCACCTAAAGGATGCCAAAAATTACCATTAATTATGATTAATATTTCATCAAAATGCAAAAATCCAGGAACAAAATACAAAAAACAAGGTTTTAAATGAAGGCAGGAGCTGGAAGAGTGCGGGCTGAGCCGTGCTTGTGAGTGAGGCCAAAGGGAGAGTGGGTGGAATGGGTCTTGTCTTGCTGGTGCTGAGCCACATGGGAACCTGAGGCAAAGGTCACAATACCGCTCCTGTTGCCTTTCTTTGCTTGACTATATACAGTCAATTGTATAAGAGAGAACAGCTCACCAGAAGGATTTTATAGGCTATTATATCTGTTTTACAAATCAGGGCTCTAGAAATCAGGAGTCTGTTCAGATACATACAGACTTTAGACAGGCTTGAAATCAGTGTGAATGGTATTCCTTGTTTAAGGAGGGTCCCCACAATTCAGAGTTCTGGTTTTAAGCAAATTTTTGATATAATTATCCCTTTATGAGATAGTCTGAGATATGAATGTCTTTCTGTTAGACACCTGTTACTTCATTAATGTACCACCGATTATTGTTTTGAGGCAGTAGGGAGTTACCAGTTGATTTTATTGTAGCTATAGGTAGCTAAAGATTTATATAAGCAAACAGGAAAACTGTTCTTATTCTTCGCTAAATTAGATGCTCTAACTTAAAGTTAATCCATAGTACACAAAACACATGCAAGACACTTGCACCCAGTCATATAATTTGGCTGACATTTTAGATTAATGTAATTACAAGGCTATATTGTAAAATAAACACAAGGATTTATGCAACTGATGTTGATAAATGATACATCAAATAACATGATTTCACTATTTTCAGATGAAATAGTGTACTATAAAAATAAAATGGAATATACTTAAGATTAATAAGCTGTTCTGCGTGCATATAGGATGGCTTAACATTTGTATTTTATTTCCTAATGATGCATTTGTTTGGTCCCACTATCTTTAGTTTTGTATTTGTAGTTGCAGTTGTAATAATAGGAGGAAATGTATTACAAATTCATTTAAATAACATTCCCTGGTCACTTATCTGTACAGCAGATGTTCAGTATTCTATTGAGGAGGAACTTTAAAGTACAAACATCTCATAAAATTCTAAATCTGTCACTTATAAACTGTGTTGGCTTGGGCAAATGTTCGAACCCCCATTTCTGTGCCCACTGATGTGGGTATAATGATGTGGGTGCCTAGCCTATACATCATCTGTCATGAGGGTTAAAATATTGACTGCATGTAAAGTGGTTTGCACAGCATGAGGCACACAGTAGTCAAGAAAAATTTTTATTATTAATAGTAAATACTGTATTGGCTTGTATAATTTAGTTACAGTTTTTGGTAGATAGACTATGAAGTATAAGATATTACATAATTTATGGTTAAGTTGAAGGTTAGGTTATTATTTAGGATCTGGGAATGTGAATTCACAGCAACTTCTTAAGGGAAGTTTTTGTTTTGTTTTTAAAATAAAAGTACAGTAGTTATAGTAAAACAGAACTATGCAGAAGGTGGTGGACAGTGATTTGGAAATACCAGGTTTATAATCTAAATAGCTGTTAAAAGGTTACTGATGACCTTGAAGTGGCTAAATTCTTAGTCTTGATTTACTTAACATTCCTGTTGACTTTGTGGATCATTCTCTGCCCTCCTCACCTGGCTTCCAAGATACCACAGCAGTCTTGATGTTCTTCCTCCTGTATGGCTCCTTCTCAGTCCCCTCCTCTTCCCAGTCTCTCAGTACTGGTGTGTCCCTGGACTCCATCCTTGGTTCTTTTTTGTTTCTCTACACCTAGTCCTATAATGATCTGACCCAGTTTTATTGGCTTTAAATACTAGTCATATGTTGACAACTCGTAACTATAACATTTGCAGCTAAAGGATAATTTGTCCTGCAGTTAACAATTGAAATTCCTACAAGGTATTCTCCCTCATTGTGCTCATCACTTTAGACATTCTAGGTTGGTGAAGGCATTCCAACCTGCTTCCTTTTTGGGGGGTATACATTTTATTTAGATATTTAAAAACAATTATATATTTAGAAGCAGTTTATAATGAAAGTGAAATCAAGTCCACTACTTCATTCTTTCTTAAGTATAAAAGGTTCTGTGTTGAGGAAATTTTAGGGAAATAAGCCATTTTATGTATATTTTTTCCACCATAGTAATTGTGATAGGGGAAATTGGCTGTTGGCTTAGACCTGTTTATTCAGAAAGACAGTAAGATAACACACTTTTCTCTCTGCCTTCCTCCTTTGCTACCTTTTCCCATATAGACAAGTCAAGTTCTGGTATTGGAGCTGATTCACATTTCTCTGCTATTAGTATTAAAGATGTCAGGATCCAATAACTGGGCAAGTTCTGGGGGTTAAGCTCAAGATTCAATGGAAAGCTGTGTCTGAAACACCGAGTTAGGTAGTTTCATTTAAAACTTGGGCAGTAGAAATTTTTTCAGTGTCTTAGGAACTGGGATTTTCACTCCAGCTGTTTTCCCAGTGTAATCAGTCTGGTTTTGGTCCCCTTTGAATTGCCAGTCATTGGTATGACTGCTTTCTGCCCTGAAATCTAGTAGATCTTTGTGACTTTATCTCTTACTGCTTGTCGTTATTCTTTCTGGTCCTTGAATATTTTGTGGTGGTGGTGTTTTGTTTTGTTTCAGTGGGGCTATGACTTTTAAATGTTTTCCTGCCATTTCTATGCAGTTGGAAGTGGGGGAAATGATAGTGTTAATTTTCTTCACTGCTTTGAAGTTTTGGTTGTACGCTTTTATTTAATGTAAGTTTTAGTCTTTAAAGATGTTTTTTCTTTATCTGTTTTAGTAATCACTTTCTAAGAAAAGAATCACAGTAGAAATCACAGACACTGAAAAAACAATCTGTTTAAGGTTCGTATGAAACTGCTTGATGAGGAAGGCTGTAGATAAGGGCTTTCAGTCAAGTGCTGAGCTAACCCAGAGACTGGATTTTGTTATTAATTTCATGTACTAAAAATATCAGTGTCCTTAAAAAATTCAGAATTTATTTCTTAAAGTGATATTAAATGGGATAAATTTAAAATGTAAATTTATATAAACTTTTATGTATATAAAATTACATAAAACCTCAAGTAATTTATATAAATTTACAATTTCATATTATTTCCTATATTTTCTTCTAATATGTTATTAGCAGATTGAAGTACCATAGTCCATTCAAAAATAAATACTACATAAAAATAAAACTTAGTGCACAAATGAAATAGTATTTGTTCTTTAAAAAATGGTTTAAAAAACCAAAATGGTATTATTGTTTAGTTGAGCAACTACTCAAATGTTTCAACTGCTGAGAAAGCACTCTGAATGTATACTAGTAGGGGATATTATGGGGAATATTTATAAACCATCTCCAGGTTTTTCCCCATCTATTTCTGACACCCTGGGGGGGGTCTGGGGTAAGCAGGGATTCAATCCTTTTACTGATGTTGTCAAGCTGTAGTTTTGTTTCTAAGAAAGATTTCTCTTGTCTTCATTATGTATAGATGGAGATTTTAATGCACTTTATCATTTCAGTATGAAATGTTTATATTCTGTTTGGAAAGTCTGAACTAGCGGAAGATATTAATTCTTGTAGTAATAGAAGCTTAAAGCCTTATCATTTAAAATTCTTTTTCTTCCTTTGGAGGTTAATGGTATAAAAGAATGCTTTCCACATGAAAGCACCTTTCTGTGATTTGAAATTTTAATACAGAGTATAAATATAGACATACCTAAAAATATCAGTGATTCAGATTTTACATTTTAAACTTAAAAAAAAAAAACAAAATTAATAGCCTAGTATGACAAAATGCTGAAATCTTTGAAAAGTAGTTCAGCTCTCCTGGAGAGGGAATTGTCCTCATGGGGTGGGTAGTCTCTAAGTGAACTTAACAATCTCAACCTGACTGGAAGTTGGATATTTATTATTTGTAATGTATTCTTTTTCTTTTAGTTAAGGAGAATCTAGATTGTTTTGTATATCTATATTAATGATACCAGTGAGGTAACAATTTTTTTTTTATTTGTAAAGATTTTATTTATTTTATCTTTAGAGGGTAAGGGAAGGAGAGAGGGAGAGAAATATCAATGTGTGGTTGCCTCTTGTGCGTCCCCTGCTGCGAACTGGCCTGCAACCCAGGCATGTGCCCTGACTGGGAATTGAACCGTGATCCTTTGGTTCACAGGCCGTGCTCAATCCACTGAGCTACACCAGCCAGGACAGTTATTTTAATTGCAATTGAAAATATTGCAAGTACTCTTGCAGAGGTACTCTTAGCACCTCTGCCATTTTGTTATTAAAGAATATTTTCATAATCCAGGAGGTGAAAGACAAATACCATATGATTTCACCTGTAAGTGGAACCTAATCAACAAAACAAACAAGCAAGCAAAATATGGCCAGAGACATTGAAATAAAGAACAAACTGACAGTAACCAGAGGGGAGAAGGGAGGAGGGTAATGGGGGAAACAAGGGGAAGGATCATCAAGGGAAATATATAAAAGATCCATGGACAAAGCTGAAGAGGGGTAGGATTGAGGATGGGACAGGAGGAAGTGGTGGGAGGAAAATGGAGACAACTACTTGAAAAACAATTAAAAAAGAAAAAACAAAAGAATGTTTTCATAAAGTATTGAGATTTTTTCAATAATGAGAATTTTAAAATATAACTGAATGGTATAGTACCCAAAAGGTCTCTTTATTGCTTTTTCGTTTTCTGCAATCCTCCAGTTAGTTTCCTGCCTTCCAAATTAGCTGAATCCTCCACCTTCCTCCCTTCCTTCCTGCATTTTTCTGCCATCCTCCAGTTTCTTTACCCTTATAATTTAGTAGTTCCCTTTGGTTTTAGTATGATCATTGGGACTAGGGGGATGAGTTAAGTCTATAGGGCCTCCATGATTTAGGGTACTAGCCTCTTTGTCCTTTCCTAATTCCATGACCTTGAGCAAGTCTTAAGTCACTTAATCTGAGCCCTAGTTTGTTTATTTTTAAAATGAGTCCTGAGCCCTCCTCAGGATAAAATATTCTTGGGGATAAGACAATATATAAAATAGTGTTTTAGAAATTTGGTTTCCTACACAAGCATATCTAATTTGAGACTTTGTTTCTTAGTTTTTTTTCACACCCACCAAATTATATATGGGTAGTTTTTCTTATTTTGATTTTAAATTTAATGCATTCTTGTAGAAAGTCTGGAAAATATAGAAAACTTAAAGAAGAAAGTAGACATCAGAACAGTACATCATCCTGTTTTCATGTTTTTAGGGGAAATGAAGTTTTGAGGCTAAAGGTCCCTGAAGGTAAGGATAGTTAGTGTCTTATTTATTTTTAGATTTTCTGTTCTTTGCACTAGGCACAAAGTTAATGATTGTTGAGTGAATGACAACTCCTTAGTCTGGGTGTATTTTTTAAAGTCAGAAGTTAGCTGAATTTTTAACTGGACATTTGAAGAGAGAAAAGACATCTAGCTCACAAAAATAACAGTGGAGGCATATTTCAAAATGACTTTTCCTGTTGGCTAAAAGAACAAAGGAAAACATGATAGAGTCAGTCTTAATGTTCTCTGACAGAGACAGGAAATCAGTTAAAGGTGTTGGATGTGGAGCCACTGGGCAATTGCATATCAAAGTGGATTGACATTTAGTGAGAACAATATATGATAAAATGTAAAGACATTTTTTTAAGTGCTTGGAAATTATAACAACTTTTTCCTCTTTTTATTTTTCATTAAATAGGATGGCTTAAATTCCTTGGTCCTTGATTTGGATTTTCCTGCTTTAAGGAAAAACAAGAATATAGACAATTTCTTAAATAGATGTAAGTATATTAAACTTCATATTTGATCCCATAACTATACTAGAATGAGAGATTTATTTGATTGATATTATTGAAGTTCATAAGCTTGTTAACTTACTTAAGTAATTTTAATCTTACCACTTGATGTTCTTTATTTTCAAAGCAAAACAGCAGAACCAATTGTAGTGTATATAAAGTAGGTAAAGTTCAAGGTTTTGTAGAAGTTATTAAAACTAGTAGTTTCTGGACAGATTATTTATGGCAATTCCAAGAGAAGTTTTAAATTACTATTAACAACTCTTAAGATTTACCTTTACATTATCTGGAAGACTTAATTATGCTTGTATAAATGTAGATATTTCAGTGTAGTTAATGAGAGATAATGTGGTAACAATTATTGCCATATATGTGGTGACTCTTACTATTTACTGGTACAGTTACCATATCCACAAGATGTGATTACAAAAGAAACAAGCTGCCAAAATCCATTAGTAAGTTAGCTCTGCAAGTCATTTTATAGCAGCTTTCTTCCATGATTTAGGATGCACTCAGGATTGTTTGAGTCATCACTGTTTCAGCTGTCATCTGACTTGCCAAGCAGCAGAGTCGGAAACAGAGTGGCTTAACTGCTACTCTTTGGTAGTCAGTGGTGTTTGTTTATATGTGTTAATAAACCATAGCATTTTCATTCTTTGACATGAAGGTAACGTGTAGCTTAGATTTTTAAATGGCAACCTTTAAAAACGGATAGGTTTTGCCCACTTTCTTGAAATAAAAATGTGTTAACAAATATGGTGATTATTTTAAAATATTGTTTATAATTATGATTAAATTATAAATGTGATCTTTTTATTGTAGATGAGAAAATTGTGAAAAAAATCAGAGGTCTACAAATGAAGGCAGAAGACTACGATGTGGTAAAAGTTATCGGAAGAGGTGCTTTTGGCGAGGTCCAGTTGGTAAGGACATATTTGTGTTGTTGTTGTTATTATTTTGACCACATAGTTTTGCGAAACATTTTCAGTAACCCTGGAGTACATGTAGTTTCTCTGCCCAGTCATGCCAGAGTTAGCTTTCTGAGTTTGGTCAAATCATTCCATCTCTGAGTGCCTCAGGGTGGTTCTCTATAAAAGGAGGAGATTGTGCTGTAAATACCAGGTCTCTTACTAGCTCTGAAACAGTGTGATTTAGAGAAAGGCCAGCTTGGCTTCACATGTGATCTGCTCGGTTAATATTTTACCACAACTACTGTTTTCCTTAGTATGTTCAGATTAATATAACATCTCTGCTTAATTAACTGATAAATTTAGATGTATAAGAAACCCAACGAAGACACCTTAATAACTGAAAGTAAATATGAACTTTGTCTTTCCAGGTCAAAATGGAACCAGCTAAAAATATTATGAATGTTTGCAATAAATATTTCATTTATAGTTTCTCATAAATGAGAAACTATAACGATTCTGTTTCCATCACCTGAATATGAAACTGTGCCCTTGCAGTTGAATTATGGAGTCAAATTCTGTTCTCCATTCAACAGTGTTTTACTCTTCTTGACTGAGCACCAAGAAAAGCAGTGATTACTATATACCACCAGCCCAGGTTTCTCTAGGAACAAGTAGGAACAAGTCATGGCAGGCTAATGTTTGTCTTTTTCTTCCCTTCCATTGCTTTCTTTGATAGGTTTATTGAACTTGAGGATCAGGGTAGTGCAATAGGTGTATGTATCCACAATAGATTTGAAAAAGTCTGACATACATGAGGACGATATGGAGAAATATCAATGAATAAGCATATGGGTAGGCAGCTAAATTATATTAAATTATAACTAATTTCTAATGAGGCTGATGAAGGCATGAATGGTACCTTGGACAGAGATCGTCATGGATAGGTTCTAGGGTTCTTTCTTCTCTTACTAAAAATTTTATTAATAAATGTTATGGAGGCAGTGGTGGAACGTTGAATAATTTTGCAAATGAGTTAAAACTGAAGTATGAGGATAATTTTAGATGATGAGTCCAAATCCAGAAATCATCAATTGGGACGATGATTGGCCAGATAAAAGTGAAATTTAAAAAGAACAATGACCTATACTTGGATATGAAGAACTCAAGGAATAGATTGCTTAATAGTAATTATGGATTAAAGAATGATTTTTCTTGAATGTTATTAAGGCCAGAGTTACTGGTAATATGGTAAATAAAATTTGGACTGCCTTAGTATACTAAGTTTCTCTTATAAGGACACCAGTTGGACTGGATTAGGGCCCTCCCTACCAGCCTCATTGTAATTTACCTATTTAAAGACCCTGTCTCCACATGCAGTCATATTCTGAGGTACTGGTGGCTTGGACTTCAAAACACAACGTTGGAGGTGGGGGGGAAAGAGCAACACACAGTTTAGCCAGTAGCAGTGTACCTGTATGTTGGGGTGAGCTTCAGTGACATCAACTCTTTGATCGCAGTGTGCATACTTGCTTCTTTCTATGGTTACTAACTTCTCTTGGATATAACCCTCTTTGCTTTGAAAAAGAAAGTTACAAATTGTAGCCTTGCAAATGTTTTCTTAAGGTCGATATGTAGTTTTCATCTCTGTTAATAGAATATACATTGTTCTTCAAATAGTCCTCTCGTCAGTTGATTAACAAATGTTTATTGAATGTCAGAAACCATTATATGCATTGGCAATACATTATATAGGTACTCACATAAGACAGCTGCATTCATGAAGCTTTTATTGTGAGCTGGCCAGTACTATAGTTTCAAAATGTAGCTGTAGTCTGATTTCTAAGAATAGAGTTATAAATTAACCTTTTTAAAACATAATGCATATGTGTTAGGAATTACGTGTGATTCTTTATTGGGAGGCAGTATAAAAACAAGTTTTCATAGTTAACAGGGCAAGTATTTTAGCATTATAATTTTTGAAGTTATATCTTACTATTTTGGCATTTGGGGACCCTATCTTTAGTTGGTTTTGTGATATCATCTACTCCACATGTTCTTAGGAAAAGTGTTAAGTGACATTAAATATTTTCCTGGTGGTTGTCTTACTTAAAACTACACGGTGAGCGTGCGAAGGCATTCCCACTCTCAGAGCTCTAGTGTTTCGGGTTAGGTGGAGTGCGCTGATAATTGGAAACATTTGGGGACTATTGGAAAAGGAGTGTCGAGTTATTTTCAGTGGAAAGTTATATTTTATCCTAATTATTTGTATTCTAGGAAAGTTGAAACCTTTCCCTTCCCCACTGAGTTATAGAAATTGCATCAGCTCTCATTCCCCCTTGAAATAAAATTTTTTTATTTATATGATGAATGCGTTCATTGTAGAATAATGAGAAAATAAGACAACATTATACTTTTTAAAATCACCTTTGGTTCCACTACTGAGAGAGAACTGCTTTTATTACTTTGATATGTAACTTCCTAACTTTTCTGTTTCTAAAATTATGTGTAATGTATGTGTTTTATATATATGTTACGTAAATGGTTTTGTAACTTGCATTTTTTTATACAGCAATAAATAGTAGCATACACTTTTATACTAGTTAAAACATGCCAGGCAGTCTTCTAAGCAATTTAGTAACCAGTCTTCACAACACTTCTTTTAGATAGATATTATTACTATTATACTCATTTTATAGATGGAGAGATTTGGGTAGATAGGATAAATAATCTGCCAAAATTCACATAGCTACTACGTAATTGAACTGAAATTTGAACCTAGGCAGACCCTTCAGGGTCCATTTTCTTTGCTGTGTGGTCAAAACCATTTTTCTATGCCAACAAATACAGACTTTGTATGTAATTTTATTTCACTTTCATCTTACTCAGGCTCTTACCAATATTCAGTTCTTCTTTATTCTTGAAACACTACTTTTTCCTATGTTCCTGGCTCTTTCTTCTCAGATCTCTTAATGGTGGTTCATTCTTTGCCTGACTTCTAAATATTATAAAGTAAGTCCTCACTTAACATCATCAGTAGGTTCTTAGAAGCAGTGACTTTAAGGGAAATGGCATACTTTAATGAAACCATTTTACCATAGGCTAGTTGATATAAACAAGAGTTAAGTTCTGTATTTGTGGCCACAAAAACACTACCAAACTTCTAAGTAAAGACCCAAAACACTTCTAATACTAAACATTGAGATAAATGTGAGTTATACATACATTTAAGAAAGATTAATCAAAACAAGTAAAATAATTTATTTTCCAACCTACTTATTTCAGTTCAGAGTTGAGCCCAGAGCCTGTCCCAGTAGCTCAGGGCTCACAAGGTGGGAACCAGCCCTGGACAGGACACCGTTTCATTGTGGGGTACACTCACACACACACCCCGTCACTCGACACACCACTTAACCGAATATGCACATCTTTCGGATTGGGAGGAAACCAGAGTCCCCAGAGAAAACGTATGGAGACATGGGGGAGCCCTGCAGGCTCCACAGACAGGAGCCCTGGCGGGGAGTGGATTTTCCCCTCATCCGCATGGTAGCACACCGATGTTGAATAGTGCAACGTTCATCAAGGGCCTGATGTAGTTCCCAAAGTCTTGACTCTCATTTCTTTGATCTGCATTCTCTCCCAACGTGAGCTCATGCATTCCTGTGACTTTAAATGCAATCCTTGTAATGTCAAGGTTCAAATTTATAACTACTGCTCAGAACTTTCTACGTTTTTCTTCAACTCGTATCTACGATGGCTTGACATCTCCATTAACATGTGTCGTAGCTACCTAAACCATGTGAAATCAGAATGCTAGATTCCCTCTCAAACTTCACCGTTTTTTCACAAATCTGTTCCTCCTCTAATTTCCCCATCCTATTAGATGATTCCAGTGTCAACCCAGTTGTTCAAATAAAAAATTAGGAACCATGGCCTGACTGGTGTGGCTCAGTTGGTTGGGCATTGTCCCACACAGCAAAAGGTAGCTGGCTCGACTCCTAGTTCAGGCGTATGCCTGGGTTGTGGGCCCAGTCCACAGTTGGCACATGAGAGGGATGCAACCAATTGATATTTCTCTCACACATCAGTGTTTCTCTCCCTTTCTTTCTCTCTCCCTCCCCCTCTCTCTATAAAATCTTTTTAAACAATTAGGAATCATTTTATTGATTTATCTTTTTCTCATTTCTTACATTTAATTTTTCAGTAAGTCCTGCTTCTAATATTTCTTCAGTCTCTGCCTTTTTGGTTTTCATTGCCATCACCTTTATCCAAGATATCCTTTCATCCGTAGGCAGGTATGAGCACATAACATTGCGTTCTGCTTTGTTTTCCACTTTGGCTAACATTGTGCTATTGATTTTAGTTTAGGAAGTACTGATAGAGAAAAAATCAACACTATGCTTATTAAGTTATCAGTAGATTCATGCCACCCAAGCTCAGCTGGACCCAGTGCTATCTGGCTGTCTTTTCTCCATACTTCTTGTCCTTATATTTTCATGCACCACTCCTACCTCCAGTCCCTGTGCAATGGAATCAGCTACGGGCCTTTTTTTAACATACATGTTTTCTTTCATTATGTTTTCTTTATTTCTTCTCCTCCCTATATTGAGATATACAAAGAATGGGAAGAAGAGATCTAATCTGCCTAATACAAACTGCTGCCAAATTGATCCTTCTAAAATATATTCATTGTATCTCTTTGCATTTATGGTTCCTTTGCCTACTGAATGAAGCTTAAAGTCTTCATCCTGGCCTTTTGGCAGTTTTAAGCAGTCACCAATTCTCTCTTTTTACCCCTATTTTCTGTTATATACTCTTCATTCTGGGCAGGCTACTAATTTCAGAGCGTACTCTGTTTACCTATTTCTTCAGTCACGTTTCACTTTTTGTCTTTCAGCGCTCATTTTAAAAAGTAAAAATAGGTTCCTTTTACTCTCCTTCCTGACCTTTATTTGAGTGTGATCTCTCCTCTGCATCTTTTAATTTACAGCTGACCCTCAGACAATATGGGTTTGAACTGTGTAGGTCCACTTGGATTTTTCTTGCCTTTTTACATTTCTGTGTAACACAGAGCCTGAACCATAGAAAGTTTTCATTGAAGCGAATTGACTGTGATCCTTCCTGATTCCTGGGCTCAGGTGCTTCCTGAGGATTCACTGTGCTGAGGAGATATAGGCTCTCAGTGACAGAACTCAAGGCAGATGTGAGATGAGGATTTTGTTCTTTTTCCCCCTCTTACTCACTTGCTTTTAATTTAATTGGTTTAAACTAAGCTTTTAAAGTGGAATCAACCAGTAGACAAGAGTGTAAGGGAAATTATTTTGTAACACTTGTCATGTAAACTCCAATTTTTTCGTCCTTTTTTGGAATAAGACAGGCTCTTTGCTGGTTACAAGATTATTTCTGAGTTGCAAAGATTATCTCGCTCCGTCCACGTTTTTGTAATTCCTGCGTTCCCCCATTCAATCTTGGTTGCTGCAACCAGACCAGATAAAGTGCGAGGTTACCCTTTTCTTGCTTCTTCAGTGGAAACCTTAGCAGCACACAATAGCTGCTCCAGGTTTGTCAAATAGATGCATTGGGTCTTCCTGTAAAAATAATCTATTGTTTTGATATTAAAAATAAATTCGAAAGCCTCAAATGAGGTACTTTATTTAGAATGATTTTTCAGAAGGTTTTGTCCAAAAATGTTTCAGGAACACTAGGCTCATTTTAGGATTTTCCAAGCATGTCTCTAGCTACATGTAAGAATGTTTTATTCACTTAAAAATTTTTAAAAAAGAAGTATATATTAGCTGTAGAAAATACAAATAAACAAATACAAGAAAATAAAAATCATCCAGAATTCAGTGAGCTGAGATGAAACCACTGTTAACTCTTTTTGACTCTTTATTTTTTTTTTATTTTACATATATGTATACATAGTCAATTATATGGTGTTTTTGCAACACCGACTGAGGAATTTAAGAGTCTTTTCTCTAACAAATAGAAACATTAGACTAGGAGCATCATTAAGTATGTTCTGTGTGCTAAGTATTTATATTCTTTATCTCATTTTATCTTTGCAACAGTTTTATGGGATTCCTACGTGGGTGAAGGCACTGAAATTTAGAGGGGTTAATGGGCCACGTAGTTCGTAAATAGGCAGGACTTTTGCGCAGGTTTGTTGACATCTAAATCCATGCTTCTCAGCAGCACTCTGCAGTGTGATCATGAATAGCTACTGTATCCTACTGGTTTTATCCATCCATGTTGAATAGAAGAGAAGGAGCTAAAAACAAAGGGGAGTATACAGAGATTCTGAGGGAGATTATAAGGGAACCATTCAGAAAGGGATATTGTCAGAAGGAAGATCAATGGAAACCAGCTTTCCTAAAGTAATAGTGCTTTATTGTAGTACTTTGTAATACTAGTGCTAATGAATCTTAAAAGTGGGTTTTTGGCATGCATACAACTATTGCCTCCCAATGTTCGTTCTGTAGATCAGGTCAAAGACTGTAAGCTGGTGGTTCTTGGCTCTTGTGTTGTGAGCCAGTTAGGTATTCTGTCACACTAGATTGAGTGAAACTCAGGCCTCATGAACTAGAGGATGTACCCCAAATAGTCTTTATTTATTAAACATTTTATAGATCTTATATATAGATATGATTTTGTTGAACTTGTTGAGTGAGACAATTCACTGTTATGCCAGTCACTAGGCATCCCCACATATTAATGCTTGTATTCTGTTCCTGAAGGAACATATGGAACAGACATGTACACAACTAATTATAATATTAGTTTATTATAAGTACTATGGAAACACAGAGAAGGAAATAGTTTTGCATAAAGAATCACTAAAAGTAAAGTCAATAAGCATTTTCTCATGCTTAGAAAATCATCTTATGCTTGTTTGTGTAACTTTTTGTTTATTTGAATGGATGGCCTTCTCCTTCCAGGTTTGTTTTTGTTTCATTAATTCATTTATAAAAGATTAAACATACAAATATTTAACTGTTTTCTACCATTTGACAAGTATCTCTTTGTTTCTGTTCATAGCTATGCTTTACAACACAATTCTTAAAATTCTTTTATGGTCTGAGTCATAAGTAATAATATTACAGTATAAATTAATTGATTGACTCATGTTATATGGGTTGCTTTTTGTAATGAAGTTAGGAAGACTTGAAAATTTAATTTGTTCTTACATTAAGTGAAGGTTTGAAGAGTGGCATAAATATAGAAGAGGGGATACCATAGCAACCTCTTTTTAACAACATTTTAAACATTTTTTAAAACAACATATAATAGCAGTGCTGGAATGAGCATTTGCTTTGAGGTGATTGATTATTGGACATAAAAATCAGTTAAAAATCTGGTCTATCTGCTGTGGAAGGTATTTTCAGTTTTAAGACTCGGATCTTTTGTCCCTTAATCCCCTGCTACCCACCCATGTTTTTTTTTTTCTTTTTTTTTTTAAAGATTTTTTCATTTATTTATTTATTTATTTATTTTTAGAGACAGGGGAAGGGAAGCAGAAAGAGAGGGAGAGAAATATCAGTGTGTGGTTGCCTCTCACGTGCCCCCTACTGGGGATGTGGCCCATAACCCAGGCCTGTGCCCTGACTAGGAATTGAACCTATGACCCTTTGGTTCACAGCCCACGCTCAGTCCACTGAGCTACACCAGCCAGGGCCCCACCCATGTTTTCATATTGCTTTTCCATGTGCTTATTTTCAGCATTCTATAAGTGTCATAATACTATATAAATCAAAGGAATTGTTATTCCAGTTTAGTAAGTTAATATAGAAAATGGATGTAACCTTTGAACCTCATCCTAACATATTTGGCCCTTTGCATATAGGATTCTTTTCGTGTAAAGTTACAGTATGTCAGAATACTTTACACATCAACATATTTTAAAATGAGAAGTGATGTAATCTATTGATGTAATAACCTTTATTTATATTTGTAATTTGATTAGGCAGTTCTCATTCTGGGCTGTATTTTCTTTATAGCCATACTGAAGTTTTGTTTACTTGTTATATCAAGTACTGAGAGGGGATGTTAAAACTTCCAACTGAAATTATGGATTTGCCAGTTTTTTTCTTTAATTTTGCCAATTTTGCTTCATGAATTTTCAGGCTTATTTATTAGATGCATACATATTTAGAATTTTTATGCCTTCCTGATGTGTTACACTCCTTTTGTCTGAATTATCCTTTTTCTCTTTGCTTTGAAGTCTACTTTGTTTTAATATTGCTGTGTTCACTTTCTTATTTTGGCCGTTTGCATGGTATATCTTATCCTACCCTTTTACTTTCAACCTGTTTGGTCTTATAGTTAAAATATATAAGGTTAGGTTTTGCTTTTAAATCAGTTCTCATAATTTTGCCTCTGAATTGGAGTGTTTAGTCCATTTGTATTTGCACTTATTTTAGACTGTTTAAAAATGTCTCTCAGGAATCCAAGATGAGTTCATTTTCATTTATTCATTTTTCTCTTCATCAGATTGATTTGAGTTCAAGTTTACTGGCTCCTTCTATCTCCATTCTCTGTTTAGCCTTTCCAATGAGTTTTCCATTTTAGGGTTTTTTGTTTTTTTTTCAGTTGTAGAATTTCCACCTGGTTCTTTTTTGTGTTTTTCTTTCTTGTGGATATTTCCCTTTGTTCACTCAAGACTATTTTTAAATTTTTTTCTTCAACATATTTTTTTGTTAGCTGAGTCCAACAACTATCCAACATCTATTGGGGGTTTCTGTTTTTTTCTTGATAATAAATCACATTTTCCTTTTTACCTATCATAATTTTAAATTATATATTGGTCCTTACTGATATGTGATAGAAACTCTGGATTCTGTTGTTTTTCTTTGATGAATGTTTATTTTCATTTTAACAAGCTGTCCAGTTATTTGCTGCTCATACCCTTACCTTGGGCAGGCCTTGTTTTTTTACTTTGTAAATGTAGATATGTGAAAAGACCAAGTTGCTTCCCAAGTTCTTTTTACTGGGAGGACAGAACCTCTCAACTCTGCTCCTCTTTTGCTCTGTTAGGACTTGATCATTAGGGCTTGTTAGGGAGTGCTAGAGTAGGCCTCGCTTAGAGCGTGGTTCTTTCTCCTGATCGCACCTGGATGTCCAAAAAATTGGCAAGGTTTCTCCACTCTTGTGTGGCTGGAAATCAAATGTCGCTCCAATGCTGTGTAAACTGTAGTGTCTTTCTTCCGTTATCAACCCCATAGCAGTTGCTCTCTGGTAAACCTTGGGTACTTCATCCCTTAGCCAAGGCCTCACTCACATGGCCCCTCCCTCTGTGTTGCTCTTTACTTTCCTGTTTCTCTCCAGCATAAGCTTACCTGCCTCACCCATCCTGAATTCTGATCTCTGCTTCCTCAACTCAGCAGGACCACTATGCTTGGTTTAGATGATCACTTGTGTGCTGGTTGAGACAGCGTTCGAATAGTTATGGTGCTGACTTGGTGAGTTTCTCTTCTCTCAGGGATTATAGTCTTGTGCTGCCTATTTAAATGACAAAGGCCTGAAACCGGTTGGTGTGTTTTGCCCTTTTGTTATGTTTTTTTTTTTTTGTTTTTTGTTTTTTAACCCACAAATATTTAATTTATTTAAGACCTTTAACAGGTGCTTGCAATTCGTTGACTTTTGGAAAAAAATCAACTTGTAAACTTTTATTACAAATTAAAAATGAGGCTCTTAAAAATCTTAACTTGACCAGATATGAAGCAGTTTAAAAACCTTTAAAGGTGTATTGAGAAAAATGAGGCTTTTTAAAAAAACACATTGATCATTACCAAAAGACATCTTTAGGTAAAAACAATAAAACAGATAATGCCCATTGTTCTAGTTATCTGGTCAATGGGCAGAAAGCAAGCACTTAAGGTTTTCAGCCCCAATCTTTTGTTCATTTCTTATTCCTGGAATTTCATATTCATTTCTTCTTCTTGGGTGACTAATCTGGATGCTGGTAGAATGGTAAGCCTCCATTTACTCAGCCCCATCCTGCTCAGCCTCCAGAGCGGATGAATTCTCAGCTGGTGGATCAGCTGCTTTTGTCTCTTTGCCATCTTGTGGAATAGGGTTTTCTGGGCATCTGTGTCAGTAATTAAGTTGCTACGGTACCAACATTGAGGTGGCTGCTGACCTTGCATCTCATCTCCGTGGTTTTCCTTATCTTCTTCATTGATGTCCTCTCTAGGCTGCCTTTGGTGAGAAATGACCCTGCAGAATCGTGGTCTGTAGCCCCATACATATTGTCTCACTGGTCTACCTTGTTCTCCTGCACCTTGGTTGTCAGCACCCTCCATCCCTTCGCCCTGCATAGGAGAGAAGACTGATTGGAAGACTGTGGGTTATGCCCACTGGGTCTCTGCATGCAGTGAGGTGGGAACCGTCACCCACCATAGGGAAGCACTGTGGGACCTGGCCTTTGGGAGCACTCCCTGACCCCTCTTACTTTTCCCCACTCTCACTATTCTGACAATTCTGCTGGCAATTGGTGGAAGACCCCTATGATGTGAATAGTGTCTGTAATGGTTAGTCTACTACACACGTACTGTCTTGTACTGGAACTCCACCAGGGCCTGCAAATTTCACTGACTCCGCACCCTTTTCTCCACAGTCTCCATCTCCTACACTGATTAGGTACTTCCTGGGGTTATTCTTCTTTATGGCAGTCTGCTGTACAAATACATCCCCTTTGGTGTCATTCCTGTTGATGAAACCATATCCCTTTCTTACATTGAGCCATTTAATTGTTCCCAAAACCTTTGTTGCACTGACCTTTTTGTCCTCGTTGGCAAGGCCACCAGGGCCACCACTCCCTGCACTGCTACCCGTGGTGCCAGGCTTGGGCTTGGTGCTGGCAGTGCTAAGGGTGAGGGTGGCATTGGTGGAGGGCAGCTGCTGGGTCTCAGCCTCACTGGTCATGGTGGTGGTGATGATGGGCGGCTGCGGCAGCTGTGGCTCCTTTGGGCAGTGGTGGTGGAGCTGCTCAGGGCTCCCTGTGGTCCCCTCTCTGTTCCCGCTACCAGTCGAACTCTGTCTTGTCCTTTCGAGGGTTGTCTAGAGTGGGAGGGCGTGCAGGTACTAGTCACTCCACCCCAGCCAGAAGGGCATGATTCTGAGTGATAGCATATTTACTGTTTCATCTAAGACTTGTCTGTCTTTTCTGTCAGTGATTTGTTCATGTCCATTCAACAAATAACCTTTCTTACATGAGTGGATGGGGAAGGGGCGCTCTCTTTACTAAACAGGTACATCATTGCCTAATTTTCTGAAATTTTACTGCATTTATAAATTTTCAAATCTGTAAAGTATGATGGTTCTTCCATATCTTCTCTGGGGAGGGCATGAGCATTCCTTTGGTTGACCTTATTTAAATTAATTAGTCAATTAATTTTATCCTCACCCAAGGCTATGTTTATTGATTTTAGAGAGGAAGGGAAGGAGGGGGGGGAGAGAGATCAGTATGAAAGAGAAATATCGAGTGATTGCCTCTTGTATGCACCCCACCCAGGGATTGAACCTGCACTCTAGGTATGTGCCCTGACAGGGAATCGAACCTGCAACTTTCTGGTGTATATGGACCATGCTCCAACAACTGAGCCATCTGGTTAGGGCTGGTTGATCTTATTTTAATCAATATAATAAAAGTATTGATCTCATATGTGGGTAGTACTTGATGAATGACAACTAGAAATATTACCTGTTGACTTCTTCTTGTAACTGGAAATTTATAGTTTGGCCAATATAAAAAAATTTTTACAGACTTAATTCATTCATCAAATATTTAGTGAGTATCTGTTTTAATTGCCAGTGTCATTGTACCCAGCACTGAGGGTATACTGGAGAATAAAACAGGCACCAATAATCTTACCCTTTGTTGAGCTTACGTTCTAATATGGGAGATAGACAATAAATATAAGGTAACAACATAAAAAAATTATAAGTATGGTGTGTGCTAGGAAAGAAACAAGTAAGGTAGTTCTAGGGTAGAGAGCAGTGAATTCCTACTTTGGATAGGGTGGTCACTCATTTGAGTTTATATTTCAGTTAAGTAGAGAAGGGCTAGTCTCTGGGGAAGAGTTGAAGTCAGGAGACTGTGATAGATTTTCTAGTACCTTCCAGGTGCCAGTAAAGATCCTCAGGAAAGATGTATTAGAGGAACTGAAAGAGGTAAGTGTGTGAAGTATGAACAAGGAGAAGAAAATGACAAGGTTTAAATTGGAAAGGTGGGAGTAGGCTAGATCATTTAGCTCTCTCTCTGATCTGTCATCGGGAGCCCAATTACCTTTCATCTTCTCTCCTCCAGTCCTCAGTAGTGTGACCGTATAATCTGTTGCACAAAGACTGGCACACTTCTGAGTGAAAGGGGAGGGGGCGCTGAGCGAATGGAAGGCTGGTTCGACAGCTCCAGTCTGGCCCTGTTCCTAATTGTGGGTAGTATCTATGTGGAAATAGCATAGGTACAGATTTTTGGATGTAGACAACCTTTAAATCTTCATTTTACTCACTATGTAGTCCTCAAGCAAGTTACTTAATTTGCTTGTGCCTCAAATTTCTCATTTGTAACAAGTGGAAATTATGCCTCATGAGGATTGTTACGAAGATTAAATAAGATGGCCCTGGCCAGTGTGGCTCAGTTGGTTGGAGCATGGTCCCGTAAACTGGGAGGTCGCAGGTTTGATTCCTAGGCAGAGCTCGTGCCTAGGCTGCAGTTTTGGTCCCTGCTCAGGGTGTGCACTAGAGGCAGCCGGTCCACGTTTATCTTCCGCATCGATGTTTCTTTCTCCCACGCTGTCCCCCCTTTCCCCTCTCTCTAAAATCAATAGGCATGTCCTAGGATGAAGATTAAAAGAAAAAAAGAAAAGATTAAATAAGATAGTACATTTATCAAAACATACTGTGTCTGGCACATAGTAAGCATCACACAGTAAATTTATTCTTTCAACAAATATTTATTGAAAGGTTATTATGTGCCAGGCATTATCTTAGACATTGATGACAAAGCAGTGAACAAAACAGAGATCCTTGCCTTCGTTGGGTTTAAATTCTAGTGCTGAGAGAGAATAAGATAAATAAGTTAAAAATAGGGTATAAGATGGTAATAAGTGCCATGGAGCAAACGCAAGGAAGAGAGAATGGAACAGGGAATGTGTGCTCAGCAGAAGGGGAGGATGAGTTGAAAGTTTGAGTGGCTTGATCAGAGTAGACCTCACTGAGAAGGTAACATTTGAGCAGGAGTTTTAAAGAAGTGAGGGACTGGGTCCTGCTTGCTGTAAGAGGTGATTTCAGACAGAGGGAACAAGACATGTAGAAATGAGATGAGACCCTATTAGGGTTATTTAAAGCGAGGAGTAACAGGAAATGGTTTATATTTTGGAGAGGTCACCAGATTGTTGGTGGGTGAGAGTGACAGCAGGAAACCTAGGTGGGACTATTGCAGGAAATTGAAATAAGATGTTAAATGAGGATGGTACCAGTGGAGCTAGTTAGAAATGGTTGGCTTCAGAAACTACGTGAAGGTAGCAGTGACATGACTCGCTGATGAGTTTGACGAGCTGTCTGAGAGAAAAAGAGGAGCCAAGGGGTTTTAGCCAGAGCAGCTGGAAGGATGCAGATGCCATTTACTGCAGTGGGGAAGACAGGATAAATTCAGGGTGGAGATTGGGAGTTCAGTTTCAGACATCCTGTTAGATATCCAGGTATAGATGTTAGCAGTTATTATTTCTTATTACCCAGTAAATGTTGGTTATTATAATTATTCATTAAATACTTCTTGGCTCTGGATTTGCTATGTTATATTCTAGGACTAAAATGGAGGTCAAAATAGACACTGTGCTTGCCCTTATGGAATTTATAGTTTAATGGAGAAGATAAGAATTAATCAAATAACTGCATTGTTGATAGCTTATTTCCCTTAAAAACCTCTTAAATAGGATATGTAGAAAAAAATAAGGATGACAACAAAATTACGAATGTTCCTTGATACCTACATTTATTAGGTTCTTTTCATGTTAAGATAGTGAAGGATACATGTACATATCTTATAAGTTTCTCATTTTACAGTATTCTTAAAATTGGTTAGCTTAATGAACATGAGGGAATGAAGCTTGAAGAATTCAGCTTTACTGAGATGGAATGAGAGTTGTATTTTGAACTTGGCATTTAAAAAAGGTGTGGTATGTTTCATGAAATATTTAGGCTGTTGAGAATTTTCTCCTGTTTCTTTCATTAGAAATGTTATTCTTTTACTTTTTATTAGTTACCTATGGATCATGGTGTTTTATAACTAAAGTCTTTTCATAGCGTTATAGTATGGTCCGTTGTTCACCTTTCTCTCATAAAATTAAAATATTAATGTTTTGTATTTTAAAAATCCACAGGTTCGCCATAAAGCATCGCAGAAGGTTTACGCTATGAAACTTCTCAGTAAGTTTGAAATGATAAAGCGGTCGGACTCTGCTTTCTTCTGGGAGGAGAGGGACATTATGGCCTTCGCCCACAGCCCCTGGGTGGTCCAGGTAAGCGCCAGCCTCCGTGAGCACGCCCCCTTGTGTGAGCGCATGATGGTGGCCTTTATGTGCTGATGTCCTGTATCTCCTTTACGTAGTGAGCACACACTGGTTTCAGATACGATCGGATTTGCACACTTGTGCACTGTCCCTGAGTAGTACTCATATGGACATGACATGTGAAACTTACATTTATTTATGGAAGCAAGTATTACTTGCAACTTTTTTAATCCCTTTATAAAGAATGGGGTTGGGTTGGTTAAAAGTATGCCATTATCTCCTGCTACTCTTTCTTTGATTTATGTAATGAAAACAAGAATCCACCTGTCTCAAAATAAAAAAAAAACCTCATGCAAGCTCTTGGACTGTGGCAGTCTATCCAACCTGCAGGTCACCCAGCCTACAGTTTGGGTGAATTCAAAACACCACATGGAGCTGTTTGAATCTTTCTACTTTAATATTATTAATAAACCATCGATAACTTAAAAAAAACAACTTCATACAATAAAGATTTTGAAAATTCTTCTGCAGTCCTTTATGTATTACCTGTAATGTAAGACAGTCTTGGGTTCCTAATTCAGCCTTGTATTTGACTCTTAATAAGGAATTGATGATTGTGTTGTGCCTTCTTTTAGTGATATCCCTTACTAACTTGGTTTCTGTAAAGATTGTTTTATACTAATAACTAATTTTACAAACATTTTGAGCAAGTGTCAGGAGTAAGATTAGGAGTATCAGTGCATGTGCAGAATACTTAAATCAGGGGTGTCAAACTCATTTCCACTGGGGGCCACATCAGCCTCATAGTTGCCTTCAAAGGGCCAGATGTAACTTCAGGACTGTATAAATGTATCTAATCCTTAACTAGGGGCAAGGAGCTCAGCTCGCTGCCAGGTAGAAACAAAGTACCAGGCCGGATAAAACAAGGTGAAGGGCTGGATAGATTCAGTCCGCAGGCCTTATGTTTGCTCCCTGTGACTTAAATGATCTGGGAGTTTAATACCTTGCTTATGGAAGACAATTTTGAGGTTTAAAAAAAAAATTGTCACATTGATGAAAAAAACTTCATGCAATAATTTGTCCACTTTCAGGCATTCTAAGTGGGTAAGTTTGTCATCAAACCTGATACAATTATGAATAAATCTAAATCTCCGTAAAGATATTTTAAGTCTAAAAAGTTCAGTCCCACTACCATCTGTGGCTAATAAATACTGCAGAATTAGCTGATTACTGCAGTGTAAACCAGCTGTATATTAGAGGCCTAGAAATGCTTTGTTTGGTTTTGTCTGTTCATTTAGCATCTCTTTTTTTCGTGAAAACTGGCTTGAGATAGAATCGATGTACTTATTTGTATAGAGTAAAATATGATCTAAAATATCATTTGTGATAAATCAGTTAGAAGTTTCAAGTTTTGTCTTGACATTTTTGTGTTTGGCTGAACTAGCAGAAGTTGACACAAAATACTCTGGCTGCTTTCTAATTTGTTTTCTTACTGCATTTCCCCTCTATTTTGATTCTTTATCCTTTCCAAAAAAATGCTCTTCATTCATGTCTAATTCATCTTCACTTTCTTCACTAGAAATATCTTGCTCAGTATCCGAATCTTCTGAACAAACTTCCACATAATCTTCCTCTTACAAATCGCTTTCCTTCTCACATTTGACTCTGTCATTCTCATCATTGGACTTGAGTGGTATTCACTGAAGTTCTTCAGCGTCTCCTGGATTATCGAATTGATATATTTTTCCAGACATTCTCAATGGTAAATGAAAAAACACAACACTGACTTCGAAGCTCACAAAGAAAAGTAACTATACCAACACTGACTTCAGAGTTCATGGTATCTCTTGGATACAATTTACTATCAAATATCACACACCCTTATGAAATGTGTTATAACCAAAATGATGGCTTAAACATTATGGCTTAACATTAGTCACATACAAATGAGCAGCTAGTCGTGACCTTGAATGTATGCACCTGATATATGTAACGGTATTTAAGAAAAGAGTTTGTATCTCTGAGATCAGCTGTGACCTCCACAGAATTAACTGACCAGATTAACCGTGGTAGCTACCTTAATTCATCCTCCTAATAAGCCTGTTGATCTGGTCTTCCCTATTGCCAGCACCGACACAATCTACAAAATGGATGGTCTTTTCCTTCATTCCACCTTGTGGAGAAGACAATTTAAAGAGCCACAAGAAGTTGTTTGCTTCTTTGAGGCGTTTTCCAGCAGTATGGATCCCATGAATCAGACCCTCCCTGCAGATGGAGCATATTTACCAAGAGATTGAGCAGTCAGTGTTACCTGTCAGGCAGTTAGATTTTTGTTGTAGTTTTTGATTTCATCATAACCATGCTTGTAGATCAGTTCATTTATTGACTTCAGGTTTGGTTACCCCCATGCAGTATATGGTTCTACATTGCTCAGCATGTTAAATGAAGCCTTGTTGGCTTAACAAAGGTGCCGTTGGAGATCTGGCAAAGGCGAAGAAGCTGCAGCACCTTTCGGATTTTTGGGCTTACACTGTTGATACCTCTGATCCTGATGACAAATACCAGTTTGGGTTCCGCGGGTACATGGAAGTTGCCAGCTTTTCTTGCCATCCTAGCCATTCAACTCAATTCTGTACATGCCTGTATTCCAAATGATAGTGCTTAGCTTTTTCATAGATAAGCTTCCTCCTTGCCTTTCAAAGCATCTTTTGTGGGAACTTCTTTCTCAGGTGCTTGATCTTCAGCTCTGCGAAATTCCTTTGCCTTTTTTAAGGGTTTCTGACACAACAGGGACCTTTTTCTTCTTTTCCGCACCCTCCATGGTTCCAGCCAGAAAAGAGCTGACCATTATTTCTTCGAGTATTTTTTCTGTCTCAACTCTTCAGCCTCTTTCTCTGACCTGAGTTACACATATATAATCTGCTTGATGTTGTCCTGTGGGTAATTGATATTCTGTATGTTTTCTTATTATTTCACAGCCTTTTTGTTGTTGTTCTGATGTGCCTCATTTTATATAGTGTCTGTGCTATGACTTTAAATTCACTTATCTTTTTTTCTCCAGTGTCCAATCTAACTTTAATCCCATCCCACCTGGCTTCTTTCATTCAGCAAAATTGTTTTGAGACTTATCCATGATTAGTAAATTCCTTTTTTTTTAAAGATTTATTTATTTAGTTTTTATTTTTAGAAAGAGGGGAAGGGAGAGATAGAGGGAGAGAAACATCAATGTGTGGTTGCCTCTCACACGCCCCGCACTGGGGCCCGGCTGGCAGTCCAGGCCTGTGCCCTGATGGGGGCCCTTTGGTTCGCAGTCTGGCACTCAGTCCACGGAGCCACACCGCCAGGGCCATGATGTAATATTTCAATAAATCATTCCTTTTTATTGCCAAATAGTATTCCCTTATATGAATACATGACAATTTGTTTGTTCATACATTTGTTCATGGACATTTGGGTTGTTTCCAGTTTCTGTCTCTTGTGAATAAAGCTGCATTATTATTTGCAGATCAACTGGTATAATTCCATGATTTTTAGGAAATAATTTACAGTTGTGTACCCATCACTGAAATCTGATTTTGGAACATTTTTGGCATCCCTAAATAATAACTTGTACACATTTATAGTTATTTTTCATTTTCCTCCAGTCCCAGGCAACCACTAATGTGCTTACTGTCTCTATAGCTTTGCCTTTTCTGGACATTTTGGATAAATGGAATCATACAGTAGTTGTGTTTTGGGTCAGGTCTCTTTCCTTTAGTGTACTGCTTTGAAGTTCATGCATATTGTGCCATATGTTGTACTTCATTTCTTTGTTAGTGCTCAATGATATTTCATTGCATGGCATAGGATAGCAAAGAATATATTTTCCTCATCCCCAATTCATAGCAGAGAGCTTTTAAAAGTGCTTGAATTTACACAGTGGTAGGAATCTTTGTTGTGCTAATGAGATAACTCCCTGTAGCCTTCTGCTAGCTTTGAGACAGGACCTGACTGGTCACCAGAAAGACCAAGCTGCCCAAACTCCAGGGAGGAGAAGATTCAGTTAAATCACATGGCCAGTAATTTATTTAATGATGCCTGTGTAATGAGACCTTAATTAAAATTCTGGACATTGATACTCAGTGGAGTTTCCCGACTGGCTAATACATTGACGTGCAGAGTGTGGTGCGCCCTGATGCTACAAGAAGGCACGGAAACTCTGTGCTCTCTCTCAGACTTCACCCTGTGTGCATCCTTTGTAATAGAACGGTGAACGTAAGTGTAGTTCTCTGAGTCACCCTGGTGGCCTGGGGACACCGAAAGTGTAGCTGATGTCTGAAGTGAGGGCAGTCTTGTGGAGGACTGAGCTCCTGACCTGTGGGAACTGATACTGACTCTAGGCGTTGTTAGCATCAGAATTGCACTGCAGTATGTCTGCTTGTGTGGGAACAGTATATGCATAATACTCAATTTCCTTTGTCCATTTAGCGGTTGATGGACTTTTGAATTTGTTTCTACCTTAGGGTTATTATAAATAGTATACATTTGCCTACAAGCCTTTTATTTCATTTCTCTAGACAAAGCATAAAAACTATACCACATGAGGCACGCAAAGAAAATAAAAAAGATTGGGGGGGAAATACCAAAGAGAATACCAGTTACCTATGAGACAACAGCAAGCAGATTACATGTGTAATTCCAGTCTGAGCAAGGGCTTGGAGGGTTATGGGACAGGAGCAGAAACAGAAAAAATAGTTGAAGAACTAATGGCCAAAATTCTTCCAAATTTGATGAAATCTATAAACCCATAAAGCCTAATTAATATCAATCAAGTTCAACAGAACAAATTAAAACACTGTGGTACTTGGTGGCAAGAGTAAAAAAAAAAATAAAACAACTAAATGGAATATAAACCCATGCATATATGGACAGTTTTGTTGTTTCTTCAATTTTTTGCCTGTGTGTCATGATGTTTGTTTTACTCAAATATTGATTTCTTGGTTTTGCTCTTTGGTACTCTTTGGGGAAACCTTTCTGTTTGTGATTGCTTTTTTCTGGGAGGGGTGGGGCATGTTGGGGATGGAATATGGATAGCTTTCCTTCTGAATTTGTGATTGCTGTGTCTTTCCTGGGGGCAGCCTACTTGGGGTCTCATTTCTCTGGTGTCAGTGCCACTGTGTCAGTATGGGTGCAGGTAGCACTGCCATTTACTGCTCTTGTAGCAAGAAGATGGGGAAGGGGAGAGAGGAGAAGGACCTGCTCCAAGTGTGGCTGCCAGTTGCTCTTCCGCGGGTATGGTGCTCATCCCCTCTTCTTACAGCCGTTGGGCCTGTGAACAGCTCCTACCGCCTCAGCTCTCTTGAGAGTTATGTGCAATGTTTTGGGATTTTGTTATGAATTTTTCTGTCATTCTTTTACCTTTTATATTCTGCATCCTCTCACTTAAAATATTTCTATGTAAAAAGATTCCTGTATTTTCCAGGAGGGAAAATGATTTATTTATACATATTTTGTTAGTAAGTATGAAGAAGATACCCATATCAAAGTTTTGTCTGGTAACTGATTTTCTTTAAAGGTATCCAAATCAATCTAAAATCAAAGATTTCATAGAGTTCAGCTTAGTTTTGTATATAAAATAATTTGTGATTTTTTTCAATAACAGTAATAACAGATTTTGGTTTTTGTTCTGTTTATGGTTTGGGTTTTCTTTCTTTCTCTAAAAAAATTTTTTCTCCTGTTTTGTTTTTCAGCTCTTTTGTGCCTTTCAAGATGATAAGTATCTGTACATGGTAATGGAGTACATGCCTGGTGGAGATCTTGTAAACCTTATGAGTAACTATGACGTACCTGAGAAATGGGCCAAATTTTATACAGCGGAAGTGGTTCTTGCTCTGGATGCCATCCATTCCATGGGTTTAATTCACAGAGATGTAAAGCCTGACAACATGCTTTTGGATAAACATGGACATCTAAAATTAGCAGATTTTGGCACATGCATGAAGATGGATGAAGTAAGTACTAAGCAAGTTAAAAAAAATGCTGAGGTTTTATTGAGAAATAAAAATAAAAGAAACACTTCAAATCTGGACTTCAGAGTTTTAAACAAAGATAAATTTAGTTTTGCTAACTATGACTCAAACAAGGTAAGGAAATACCCAAATTTTTATGCATTTCATAATGTACTTGTTCTCTGTCCTGCCAAAGCCATGTCAGCAATGAAGTTCTGTTGGTAGCAGTTTCTGTCACTTATATGTAATAAACAAATTAGTTATGTGTGATTTTACATACATCTTCTTGTCTGTGTCTGTGCTATTTCCCCAGACAGGCATGGTGCATTGTGACACGGCAGTTGGGACACCTGATTATATATCCCCTGAGGTTCTGAAATCACAAGGGGGTGATGGTTACTACGGGCGAGAATGTGATTGGTGGTCCGTGGGTGTTTTCCTTTTTGAGATGCTGGTGGGTAAGTAAATATTTAATGTTCTTTTTTTCAAAATCCATCTCATGATACTTTAGCTCTAGTTAAAGAATTTGGGAATATAAGGAAATTAATTGCATGTGTCCTAGGGAAGAAGTAGAATTTCTGAAAACTTTGAATTAGTGGTGTCAGATGTGCAGATTATTAACTGGAGAATTAAAACTAAATCTCATACTGGGATATCGATTGAGTAGAATATGAGAGAAATTGAAAGTATACTGCTAGGGAATACTCCTCCAGCAGACCTTTTTGTAAGAAAATATAACAAGAAGCAAATTTACAGCTACAATGGGCCTCCATTCTAAGATTTTTTTGATTAATCATATTTGTTGGAAATATCTTAAATATAAAGCTCATATTTGTTCCAATAATAATAGAGAACTGAAAATACTTTTTAGTTGTTTATGTACTTATGTTAGTGATTTTTGTTAACTGTATTTCTTGTATTTATTACTTGTTTATATATTTGGCTTGAAATTCCAGTAAATAAATCATAGTTATTGACTATTTGAGTATCAAGATAATATATGTTATAATATTTCAGTCTCAGAAAATCAAATTTAATAATTTCTTTTACTTGAACCAAATCAAAATTTAAAAGGCTTAAGTGTTTTCAAACGTTTCTTTACATCATAGATTTCATTCTTAAGATTTCCCACTCCTAAGTACTAGGGACACACAGATGCCTCTGGCTAAGGGGGCCAGCGGCTGAGTCACTTGGCTGGGGAAGAGGGGAGGTGTAGCCGGTCTGCTTTCTGAGGCAAGTGTGATAAGGCTGACAGTATTATGTGAAATGACTTTAGAGCTGAGGCTATACTTGTAGAAAATGAGGAATTTGGTTTGTGGATGATTACCCTAAAAGGAATTGGTAGTAGAAAAATCTATAAAATCTGTACAATTATGGAGTGTTGTTATTGCTTTAAAAAAATTCAGAACATTTTGGTAAATCCCAAATTTAAGTAACAATCGGGCAGGGAACTTTTCTGTGACATAAATTGCTTTCTCTTGTTGACCATCCTGGGTATGTAGCGTTAATCTTGCTGTGCTTGGTATTGTGTCATAGCATGACCAGCTTTGTTTTAGACCGTATCTTTGTGGTGGGCCTCTTGGTCTTCACCATGTGGTTCCAGGTAGCGGTCCATTCTCCCTGCCTCTGGCCCAGTCTGATGATGCATTAGGTGTGTCTTGTAGTCTTTGGAAATAGAATATATTCTATTATTTGCCTAGTCTCTTCTAAGGGTTTAGAAAATAATATACTTTGTAGGAAGTCACATGGCTCATTTGAAGATACCATTTAAATTTCTGCCACTGTTTTCAACTCTGAGGGCTAAATTTAATGATTTTCAGTGGCACTGATTTGCAGTATTCTGAGCTTACTCTGCTGCTTGCTCAGGTTGGTTGGCACTGGAGTTCATTTAAAGGCTTCTGTTGCAATTAAAAATGACACTAGAAGAATTTTGAATTCAAAGCTCCCTCCACTCCCCTTTGAAAACAAGTTAAAAACTACCTACCTGGGTACCCCTTTTGAAGTTTTGGATTGGCTGATTTGGGAAAGTCTGTTTTGTACTAAGGTGACCTTTGTAGTGAAGGGATACCAGCAGGGCCTTTAACCCTCATGTCTTTAGATGAGTACTGACAAAAATGATGCCTTCAGCTTTTTCTGTCTTTACACTTGTCTCAGGGCCTCTTTGTCACGGTCATCAGTCCTCACAAACACTACATTGGGATACCATTTCTGCCATTTTGAACTTTAGATAATGTGTCATCTTGGGCAAATCGCATGTCATCTATCTGGGCTTGGCTTCCCCGTACATAAAATACAGGGCTGGTCTAACTCCTATTAGAGCTGCACCATCCAGTCTGTCATGATGAAAATGGCTTATATCTGTGCATTCTCTGTGGTAGCACTGACCACATTGAATACTTAAAATGTGGCTAGTGGACTGGGGAACTGAATTTTTCATTTTGTTTAACGCTAATTAATTTAACTTTAAATTGCCACATGTGACTAGTGGCTACTGTTTTGTGTAACAAAGCTACAGACTCTAGAGATGGGTCTGATCCGTGATTCAAATCAAGCTTTAGAGAAGTCTTATCTGACTTCACTTGGTAATCTTTTTCTTTAATTACTCAGGGGATTGTTTCCCATTTAAAAAAAAAAACAACATAAAATTATAGTTAGCACTGATTTTGCTCATAAGGGTTGATGATTCATTGGTATGGTTAAAATTTAAATATATCTTTGGTTTATATTTGTTTGTTTTTTAATGAGACTTCTGGCTTATAACCATTTTTCATGCATATGACAAATTTAAACTTAACATACTTAAGTATTAGATGAAAAGTGTTGAATTTACATTTACACTGAATGTCTTCTTTCTTGGAATTTTAGGGGATACTCCATTTTATGCAGATTCACTTGTAGGAACATATAGCAAAATTATGGATCATAAGAACTCCCTATGTTTCCCTGAAGATGCAGAAATTTCTAAACATGCAAAGAATCTCATCTGTGCCTTCCTCACAGATAGGTAATATGCATTGATGGTCTTTGTGGAGAGGACACCTTTATCTTTCAAACTTGGAGAGATGAAAGCATACCTAACTCTTAGTTACGTATGAAATCAATCTCTCCTCTTATCTAAATTGCATTTAATTCTGGGTTAGCCTTTTTTTACTGCTAAGCCTGGGGTTGGGTTACCTTGTCATTTTGGGTTTGCAGCCCAATTGTAATTTAACTCTTAACCCTTGTGTCGAAAAAGAAAAAAAATAGAACTTTGTAAAATAATGCATTTGAGAGAAATAAAACTTTTGTATTATTGACATTTTCTCCTCTGAGGGGGCTTAAGCCATGCTACCCTTGTTGCACAGTTTTTGAGAGAAGAGCCTTTTGTGCAGATAAATACTCAACAGATTATAATCTCAAAAACTGTTTGTGTTTAACTTGCCAGTGCCTACTTTCCAACCTGTTTTTATTTGCATTTGAATATGAGCAGGTCTGTCCTGGAAATTCTATATTTCTTAAAACAAAGTAGATGAACAGCATTGTGAAAACCAGCCTCAGAAAGGGAAGCTAGACAACTATTCAGAGTTTCTTCCTTGGCGAGCTCTGCAGTTCTTTTCTCGTTTCCCATTTACATTTGTGACAGGAGTCGTTGCATTGAAGGACCAGCACATGCAAGAGGCTGCTTGCTCTTCAACCCAGACTTTTGCTGACTACCTTTATGATTTTAGGGAAATTATTGTACTTGTTTTTCGAAATAATTTTATTCATCCATAAAATGATGGGATCAGAATAGATTAAAAAGTAAGGCCATTTATCACTTTAAAATGCTATGATTCCTTCACACACCTTATATTAGCTAGTTGCCATTACAAGAAGTATTGTAGTGACTCTCCTTATAGTGATCTTTGCACACTTTTTGTAGGATAAAATCTTGCAGGTGGAATTCTGGGAATTGACTTGACCTTGAGAAGTCACATCAGAAAATATTTTTAGTAATAATTGTTTCCCTCATTCTCATCAAACTGAGTATTATGAATTTTTTCCATCTGAAGCAACAAAAGTTGTTTATATTGTTCCTCAGTGAAATTAATCATTTTTATGTTTATCAATCATTTGTAGAATAAAACTTTAATATTTGTTAATTGTATGATTAATGTACAACCCGTGCTGATAAACTCAGAACAAATCCTATATACTGTTTTGCTTTGATAGGATGACCATAATTTGTTAAAGATAAAATAGGATATAGCATATGTCATTGAAGGGAGTACCATTCGTGAAAGATTTGCTGTAGCAATTTATTGGGAGGGAGGTTGCAGTTTTAAAAAGAATTTTATGTCATTAGCATGGCTAGGAGAACTTCCCTCTAAGGTTTATAGGTTTTTCTCCTTGTATTAAACATTGCTTCAGGGCATGTAAAAAAAAAATAAAATAAATGCTTTTTTCCTCATACAGTTTTTAAAAATTTTTTCACTCAGTTTTAATTGAAGATTCAAAGGGTCAAAAAGAATGAAATTATTTACATTTTTCTTGTATTCAGAATAATAATTTTAATATAAATATAGAGATATAATTTATCAGAGGAAATATGGATAGCTTCAAATATAGTATGTGATTTCTTTTTAAGAAGGGGAGAGATTTTTTAAAATAACAATTTTATTAGAGATGTTTTGATAATTCTTCTGGGCCAGAAGATCATTGTTCATTTTACATCCTAAAGTTTGTCATGCGGTTTTGGTATGCACAAGTGAACTTTTTAATTTGCAAGTCTCATGTGTACTTTTGTTTGACACAAATTACAGATTGAAATGTTTCACTTTCCATGACATTTATTGGGTTGGTGAAAAAGTTTGTGTGATATTTTCTGTAAAAGGTACATTTTTCATTTTCATCAGTAACTTTTTGATTTAGATGTTTTAAGTATCTCCCATGTAGTAAATATTTTAAGTATCTCCCATGTGGTAAATGTTGACTCTCTCCCATGTGATAAAATGTTAATTGTTCTCAATTAGTGTCTTGATTTGATTGCCAACAACTTCAACCGGTCTGGCCGACCGTGGAGCTCTGTCCAGTGAGAAATCTCCAGCATAAAACTTTGCAGACCACTTTTGACACATTTGATCGGTCACAGCACCTTTTCCATACACTGCACAAATTTTTTGTGTGTGTGTTTCAGTTTTGTTTTTACCTTTCGAAATAATAAAGGATAATATGCCAAAAATATTGCATATTTTCTTCTATCTTCAGTATTAAAATGGCTACACAAAAATTCCCCAATTTCTATAAGTTTTTTAAAATGCATGCTGATGCGACAGCTGTCACAATACAGTCTAACAAAATTGTTTTGAATGAAGTTAAAGACAACTAAGTGCTACTAGAACCAGCTCATGGGAAAAATCAAATGAACTTTTGGCCAGCCCAATACGTATATTAGTCTTTTTAACCTGTCTATAGAGATTGTATACTATAAACTTGATAGCTTTTTTTTTTTTTTTAGAAATATTTATGCTGAAGCTTTTTTCAAAAGATATCTCAAACTCATTTGTGATCCTTATGTTGATCCTTGTCGGGATAAGAGTTAATATTTTTGTCTTTTCCTTTACTTTTTACATAATCTTTATCTGCATTGCTTAGGGAGGTACGACTTGGGAGAAATGGGGTAGAAGAAATAAAACAACATCCTTTCTTTAAGAATGATCAATGGAATTGGGATAACATAAGAGAGAGTAAGTCAATAAATTTAAGTATTTCCATCCCATCACATTTTAAATTGCTTTGTCTTTTGAATTAACAAGTGCGTTTCATATATTTAACACTAACTAATTTTTAAATTGAGAGGTTTCATTTCAGATTTCAGTGACAATATTTATAACTAAATATTATATCAATATTTTAGCAAAGTAAGCATACAATTAATGTGTATTTAACAATATTTCCCAATACTTTTATAGTAAATCTTACAGGTTTCTTAATTCGTGAAGTTAAATTTTATGTATCTCAATAATTTGCAGAATGGGGAAATGTAAACTTTTAATTTGAAGGTGTTTGAATTAATAAATTAGTAATTAATTACTATATGGAGACCATACTCTGGTAAATACTAGGTTAAACATGGTAATTCACTTTAACTTTATGTATATTCAACAGTAATTTATTCTAAGAGCAAGAAATGTTTCTACTTAAAGAATGTAGAAAACTGAAGACCAAAGAATGTATTGCTGCTTGTAATTTTAATACCTAGAGTACTATATTGCTTTTCTTGTTTAATTGACTTATCTGTATTTAAAACTGATCTAATATAGTAATAAAATACTTATAAAATTGTAATTCTTTGAAAAGTGTTACTAAATGTGGAAAATGTGTTGCAAAAGAGTTCTATAGTAAATCATAAAAATATATTGTTATTAATTAGTTATGTATCATTGATGTACAGTGTGTTAATATTAATATAATATATTGTTAATAGTATAAAACAAAGTAGGGGTGGTTTATTTATTTTTGGTTATGAATAAAATGACTCATTTCTTCTAATAGCGGCAGCCCCGGTGGTACCTGAACTCAGCAGTGACATAGACAGCAGCAATTTCGATGACATTGAAGATGACAAAGGAGATGTGGAAACCTTCCCCATTCCTAAAGCCTTTGTGGGAAATCAGCTACCTTTCATAGGATTTACCTACTACAGAGAAAATTTGTATGTAATTTGTTACATTTTTGTTGTCCTCAGAGTCTAGCTATAAAGAATTGTCTTACTTTGAGACTGGATTATATAAGAAAAATTATTAATTTGTTTTAAACTTGGGTTTTTTTTCAAAAGGACTATCAAGAGAGTTAATTTAATCTCATTATTTTATTTCTAAAATGCTATATGATACTCATTTACAAATGAATGCAAGACAATGCTCTGTAATTGTTTGAATTGTAGATAAGACCAGATACCTGCTTTTGAAGGAACTTGTCAGCTAACAAGGGGTATGAGAAGATGATATACTCATCATGAAGGGTAGAATGTGGTATTTGCCTTAAGAAAGGTACCCCAAAACTGAGATGGTTTGCACGAAAAATAAAAGTCACGTCTCTTTGGGTTGAGGGTAGGAAAAAGATAAAACCTCAGGGTAAAGGTGGCATTTTAGCCAAATGTAAAGATAGGCAAGGGCTTTTTGAGTGGCTGAGATGTGAGTGGTGAGGAGTGGAAGCAAAAGTTTGGAGTGGAAGCAAGCACACACTGAGAGCAGCACGGTGTGATCCGGTGGGGCCCACGCATTGGGTAGACATTACCGGACTACCCCTGTTTGCAGGCCTTGGTAAGACTCTGGTTGCCTTGCCTGAGTCCTTCCCTCTGGCAGAGCCTGGCATAGGTCATTCAATACATAGTGGTCAACTGAAGTGAGTTTGGGAGGGGTAAGATTAGAAAATACATTGAAATTGGAGTTTAGGGGAAGAATTTTGCAACAGGTGACTGTTGTGTGCTGTGCGAAGGAACTTTTGACTTCACAGGTAGTGAGGAGCCACTGAAAACTTAAATAGTTGAGCAAAGCATTAAAGACTTGGAGAAACTTTTTCATACTTCATGTGTAATGATGGGGCTGACCAGGCATTATGATTTGCCCCAGACTGAGGGGTTTCCTAGGATGTGGTGTAGGACTTTCATACTAAAACTGGGAAAAATCCCAGGCCAACCAGGAAGAACTGGTCACCCTGCTACCAGTAGTGTTCTAAAGATTGTGTGCTGATTTTATGAAGGTGTCAGTGCCTGGAGAAACACAAGGATGTTTAATGGCACCGAGAAAGAGAGAAATTAAGAGAGAAGTTGACAGTTAAATAGAGGTGTTTGTTTATGTATTAAGCCCTGGAGATTAAAAGATGTTATCTTTGAAAAGGAGGAGAAATGTCTCTTCCTGGAAAATGTCTAGAAAAGAAGCATAAAATAGCTACAGGAACTTGAGATGAAGAGGGGAAGGTTAGTGACTCCAGTCTCAAAAATGTGAAATAACAGAACATCCAATAAAAGTGAGAGGCAAGAAAAGTTTAGTGTTTCATTTTATTGAAAACAGTCTAAATGTCTAGAGCAGAAAATGTTGGTTCATTTAAAATAAGTTGAAGTGAAGCCCTGGCTGGTGTAGCTCAGTGGATTGAGTGTGGGCCTATGAACCAAGGGATCATGGTTCGATTCCCAGTCAGGGCACATTCCTGGGTTGCGGGCCATTTCCCGGCAGGGGATGACGAGAGGCAACCATACATTGATGTTTCTCTCTCTCTCTCCCTCTCTCCTTCCCTTCCCCTCTAAAGATAAATAAATAAAATGTCTTAAAAAAATAAAATAAGTTGAAGTGAGAAAAAAGAAATCTTTGTGATTGGAATTTAATTCTGAGAATAAGTTGGTATTAGAAAATGTATTAAAATGACATGCAAATATTTTCCTGCCTTCCTTTCTAGGTTATTAAGTGACTCTCCATCTTGTAGAGAAAATGATTCAATACAATCAAGGAAAAATGAAGTATGTATAAACTTTTACTCTTCTATTTAAGTTACATGTTCAAATATTTTAGTAATGCCCATATATTTTAAAAAGTTTATTTGATGCTACTTTTTGAATCATTAGATGGCATTCCTTGTTGCAATACAATTCAGCAAAACATTGATATAATTAATTTCTTTGGTAGTTATAATTGTGTAAGATACAATGGCTAGTGAATTAACTATATACATGGCTTTAGGCTAAGTTTTAGTAGCCAAAGTGATAGAGTAGGTTTATGAACAGTTGTAATTCCATTTAGAAAATTTTATAGTCTTAGTTCTATAAAAGTACAGATAATACGTTGTAAAGAGTACAGAAGTGGTGGAGAGATTCAAATTTTGAGTATTTAGCAGTGAATTCATATAAAGGATAATTTTATCAAACTGTTACAGTATTTTTTTGATGCTAACCATTTTTTTCTTCAAAACTTATAAAAACTAAAAAATTTGGTTGGATAATTTTGGTATGATTTGTGTTTTAGGACTTTTACAAAGAAAAACAAGTATTTTAATTTTTTTATGTTTTTCGTTTATTTCTTTGTTTTAAATAGGAAAGTCAAGAGGTATGTTGATGTCATATATCTTGAAAAACAGAAACACTCATCCCTCTGGCAGTGTTCTGATATAGCCTCATTTCACTTAGCGTTTGGAGTGCTACATCTTTCAGGAGAGAAGTTCCCAGCCTTCTTTCTACCAAGTATCCCTTTTGTTATTGCTCCTATAGATCTGTTATTTAAAATAGGTATTATGTAGTTTTTGTTTTTATTTACCAAAGACTTATAATTGGCACAAGAACTTATTAGCATGTGATAACAGGTGTGATAAAATTATATTAATGAAATAGCTGTTAAGTTTGACTAGTTCATTGGTCTGTATATTCTTGTTAGGGAAAATTACAGTTTTGTTTAAGGTATATGAAATATTTAAGAAACTAGAAAATCTAATCACTACAAAGAATATTGGCTTTGGAATCTAAAAGACTTGGGTTGTATTTTGTACTGTCATTTATGAGCTGTGCTATCTTGGCCCAGTTTTTGACCTTTTTGGATTTGAGTTTCTTTCCTGAGTAGATATAACACTATCATCCTCTTAGGATTTTTGTTAGGATTAATGAGACCACATTTGTTAAGTGCCTGCTGCTGTACCTAAGGTACAAGAGGAACTCAGAAAGTTAAATCCTTTATAAAGCTAATAATGTTCCAAAATGGATTATTTAATACTTTCTGTCATTTTAGTTTGTTTAAAAATGGACAGATCTGACCTTTAAAGATTTAAAGAATAACAAGGAGATGACTTGTAATTAATTAGCTATCATTTATTCAAAAGAGTTATTGATTACAAATCTTTACAGTACTGTGCCTGGCACTGTGTAGAAAAATACAAAAAAGAACTTACAGTCTTATTTTTAACAACACTAATATTTATTTGAGCATGTTCAATAAAATGTTCTGAATATTTGTTTTGGATGTAGACCTTTTATCTAATAAGCACAAATGCTAACAATATTTTAAAATAAATTCTGTGTAGAAGAATACTAGAGGATATCCTTTCGTCATAATGAATGAGAAATTTGAGGTCATAAAAGAATTTTTCAAGATTAGAGCTCATTTGTATGTTTACTTGGTGTGTTCACACGTATATGTGGACTGTCATAGACAGAAAGCAAGAGATGGAGGGTCTTTTCCTCTGTCAGCGAACATCACATTAGAAGGTACAAATACTGTACAATGGAGTAGGTTATATTAAGTTGAAAGAAAAGAGAAACTTATCGTTGTTTTCTTTAAGCCTCACCCTTAAAAGTGTGACCAAACTTTATCATTTCTTGTTTTCTAACAGATTCAGAAGAAACTCTACACATTAGAAGAACAACTTAGCACTGAAATACAAGCCAAAGAGGAGCTAGAGCAGAAGTGCAAGTATGTTTTGGAGACAATTAAATAATATATTATAACATTTAAGTTTAAACATAGTACCAAAAATGTAACTATATGATTATTTTGATTATTTTCAAATTTATAGTCAATGCTTTTTTTGTCAATTAGGAGTTATTTTGTTTACTGTTTCTTTTGAAATTCTTTAGATCTGTTAATACTCGCCTAGAGAAAGTAGTAAAGGAGCTAGAAGAAGAGGTAAAGTTGCTCTACACTTTCATTAATGTTTTTGTTCATAGACAGTTTTGATGCCTGACTTATCTACAGAGTTCTCTTAGTACCATGTTAATACATGTCTTGATCTATAATAAAACCTGTGTTGTAGTGTGGGTGGGCAGGACTGAAATTACGGAGTAATCATTGATAATAGGCTTCATTTTTGTAAAACTTGAGTTAATTTAGAATGTGTAGTTATTTCAAGTAAAAAAATTGTGTTTGTATTACTGACATGGATTAAAAACAGAAAGTGACCATTTCTTTTTGTAAATTTTTATTCATAACATTTTAGATTCAGGTTTTTGTTATTTCAAGATGATGATGGAATAGAAAGTTTGCTTTCAACAGTAAACAAAACCCTTAGAGTGCTGATTGAAGAGCAGCATGCTGTTTGAAAAACACGGAAACAGTATGGTTTTAATAACGCAGTCGTTGCAGCTTTTATTTAGGGTTTTTATCTGTTTGAAATAACTGAAGTAGTTTTTGTTTTTATTTGATTTTTGTACGTGCTCTTTTTCCAGTAATAACTTTAAGCACTATTTCAGATTACCTTAAGGAAAAATGTGGAATCGGCATTAAGACAATTAGAAAGAGAAAAGGCTCTTCTTCAGCACAAAAATGCAGAATATCAGCGGAAAGCTGATCATGAAGCAGACAAGAAACGAAATCTGGAAAATGATGGTTTGTGGTGTAGAATATTAAATACCTATCAATAAAAAAATTGTGTGTATGATTTATGTATTGTATTGAAGCTTGCCACTGAAATGCTTTTTATCATAGTTAACAGTTTAAAAGATCAACTTGAAGATTTGAAAAAAAGAAATCAGAACTCTCAAATATCCACCGAGAAAGTGAATCAACTCCAGAGACAAGTAAGTTGATCCCAGTTTGTAATCAGGATATTGAAGTTTACTTATGACTGCCTATTAGTAGTTTTACTCAGCAATGTGCAAAAGGATTTTACCTCTAATTGTAAAAGGAAATCATTAGGAAGTATTTTTAGGTTTTTGTTTACTTTAAATACTTTGTTGTGGGGTAAGAAACTGGAGCATTTTCATTATATACACCTCTGTGTGTTTGTTTGTTGTTGTTTAACTTTGACTGGAATAACAGCTGGATGAGACCAATGCTTTGCTGCGAACAGAATCTGATACTGCAGCCCGATTAAGAAAAAGCCAGGCCGAAAGTTCAAAACAGATTCAACAGCTGGAATCTAACAATAGAGATCTACAGGATAAAAACTGCCTGTTGGAGACCGCCAAGTTAAAACTTGAAAAGGAATTTATCAATCTTCAGTCGGTTCTAGAATCTGAAAGAAGGGACCGGACCCACGGATCAGAGATCATTAATGATTTACAAGGTATTAACAGAGAGATTGCACTTGAATTCATCTTAATGTTTCATATTTCAGAAATAAATTTAGATGATGGATAATGTGCTGGGGTAGCACATTTCTGAATATACTACTATTCTGTTGTGTAAAGTTAGAGTATTAGAAATACATTAATATAAAATTTTGTGAGCAAAGGATTTACTTTCAAATAGTTTGAAGTATTTTAAGTATTAAGCCACCTCCCAAGGTGGTAGATTGGGTTCCAGTTGAGTTAACTGGAAAGTAATATCTCAGCTGTATCAATTATATTAATAGTAACCATATCAGCAGTTGTAAAATTTTTGATAAATAACAGTTTCAAAGTATGAGGCGATGTCCAGATTTCTTACTCTTAATATATACATTTTATGCGATATATTAATTATACATATATAATTACATATTATATATAATTATACATAAATGTACACATACTTTATATGTATATAGTATACATACACATACACTTTGTGGGTTTATTGTTTTTTAAAATGTTGCCATTTTAGGTAGAATATCTGGCCTAGAAGAAGATTTGAAGAGTGGCAAAATCTTATTCGCAAAAGTAGAGATGGAGAAGAGACAACTACAGGAGAGATTCACTGATTTGGAAAAGGTAGAACATGTTACGCTTTATTTTTGTGTTAGAAAATAATTGTAGAGCCTCAGATTGGAAAACTTACTCTAAAATGAGGGAAATCATTTATTTCTGCATACTCATGGACTCTTTCATATTTAGACTTGGTTGTGTAGACTAGGGATGCATATATATTTGTAAGGCTCGCCATAGCACTGCACTAGTAGCCCTTAGTACGTCAGATGCTTATGGAGGGAGGGTCTCTCCTGGAGTGTGTATGATGAGGATGCTTCTCTCGGGGGGTCCAAGGAAAGCTCAGATTTTCACTAATTACGTGTCTTAAAAGTTACATAAAGTTATCATGACTTTTGGTATTTAGAAGTTTTTCTTTAAAAATACTGTAAGCTAGGGATAATTTCTAGGCTCTGTGCAGTTAATATTTTTTTCATTTACTTATTTGTTCATTTAAATATTTAATGTATTGCCTGTGGTAGAAGTATCAGGATGCATGCAGTCCAGTCTAATGGGTAACTTCTAAAGCAGTAACAAATCACAGAGGTAATTATAATGCAGTGTGGTAAGTAGGGTGGTAGAGGCATGGGCAAGGGAGATGAGCAGGTGCACAGGAGGGCTCCCTAACCAGGCAGGCTGGTTGACAGGGAAGGGCACAGTCCGAGTTGGGGAGGACAGCACGAGCGAAGGCACAGAGGCTGGAAAGTTGGAAAAGTCTAGTCTGTTTACTTAATTACAAACTGTTCAATATTTCTGGAATATAGAACAGGGGCAACAAATTTTAATCTTTTAAGAGAAAGGTAGTAAGTATGTTAGGCTTTGCAGGCCTTAGAGTCTCTGTTGCAACTACCCAGTTATGCTGCGGTACCTAAAGGAATGGTGTGGCTACGTTCCAGTGAAGTTTTACAAAAGTAGCAGGCCGGTCTAGTCCTCCCCTCTAAGGGAGGGGATTCGGTGGCCAGAGTGAGGCTGTAGAGCTAGGCATGAGCTAGATCATGCAAGATTTTCACTACTCTGTTAACAGTTTCTTTAAGTAACAGACTGGCCACCGAAGATTTTAAATTGGTCAGTCACTGTGTACCATGTGAGAATAGATTCGACGAGGAGAAGATAAGTGGTAGAGACTAGTCAGGCTTTTAAGCATTCAGATAAAGGAGACGTAACCAATGCCATGGTTAGAAAGATGGAAAATAAGGATGAATCTGAGGAATATTTAGAGGGGGGATGTTTGGCAGCAATTAGTAATTGGTTAGATGTGGCATGTGAGTAGTAAGTACTCCAGGATGAGTTCAGGTTCTTAGTTTGTGACAAGATACATACTGGTGCCATTAATTAATAAAGAATAAGAGAAAAATAGCTCTCGTAGAGGAAATAATGATAATCCATTTTAGTAATAAGTTTGGGGAGCCTGTGAGACAGCCACATTAGGACATCTACAAAGCAGTAAATTATGATAATAGGAGCTATAGAAATATTTGCGATTCATCGGTATAGAAGTAGCTGGAATCATGGGAATGGAAGAGCCCATCTGGGAAGAATTTGTTTAGAGCAGTGGTTTTTTCAGGGCAGATATTGGTGAATTATTAGTGTGAAAAGTCATTTTCAGTATTAAGGATTTTATTTAAAACACAAAGGAAATACCTACATTTATGATACGAACTATAGAAAACAATTAGAAAATCATCTGAGGATATGTAGAAAATAAAACGACTTCTATTATTAAAGATTCTCAAATTAAAATACATCTCCTGAGACTTATATAGAAAAAGGAAACATTTGGTATGTTTTAAAAGTTTGAGAAATAATAATATAGGAAAAGGAGAAGCATTGTGGCTAAAGACACTGCCTCCCAGAACAGCAACATTCAAGGGGTATTTGGGGGAAAACTTGACCAGTGCCAGACGAGATGAGAACACGATGGGGAGAACCACGTTAGTTCAGTGTCATGTAGTTTCAAGGGCAACAGTGAGTTCCAATGAGGTAAGACTAAAAAGTGTCTGTTGAATTTGATGGGTCACTTTATTGAAACCAAATGATCTCAATATGACCTCAGAATAGTAGCGTGGAGGTGTGGCGATGGGAAGAGAACTGGTTCGGCACATAGATTACTTGTATAGGAATCAGAATGAATAGGAGAGGGGAAGTATTGGGCGTTCTTAGTAAGTCTATAAAAAAAAACCCTCGTAAGCTTTTGAAATTGTCAGCCAGTCTTTTTTGTTATCACTGTCATTTTAATCTTTAATAGGAAAAGAACAACATGGAGATAGATATGACATACCAACTAAAAGTTATACAGCAGAGCTTGGAACAAGAAGAAGCTGAACATAAAGCTACAAAAGCACGGCTGGCAGATAAAAATAAGATTTATGAATCCATTGAAGAAGCTAAATCAGAAGCCATGAAAGGTACACATTTTTATGAGGGTTTTCCGGGAGCATTTTACTAAGACTTGATTCTGTGTTCAATTCTTTGATTTTGAAAATACTTATGTTTTAGTATCAAATACTGGAAGGGAAACACTATCATGGAAACTTTACATATATGCATTTTTCCCCCTCTCCATAGCAACAGTCATGTCTAAGACAAGAAGGCCCAAACAAAAGAATTCAACAATATTTCTAGATCGGAGAGAAGTCGGTATTTTGGTGCTGTTGACAGTGACAGGCATACAGAACGTGCAGTCCTAGTACACTGCTCAGACGTGAGCAGTGTAAACCACTGTTTAATACGTGGTTCGGTATTTCATCAGCCTGTGGTTCCTGCCACTTTCTTCAAGCTAAATATCTTGAAATAATAGCTGACTTCAGTAAAATAGAAGCTCGCTGAGTTTTTGGAGCTCTAGCATAATGAAGATGCTAGCTAGATCCGATCAGAACCATGCAGCGCTAACAAATGGAGGGTAAGGCAACCGAGGTAGCTTTTCCTCAAGCCAGCCTGTATCTTGGAATTGTGTTAGGCTAATACTTGTTTTCCAAACTCAGTGTTTATAATTATGATGGGTTTGAAATTCCAAAGTGAATCAATATTCTTGTTAGAGATTCATAAAACTCTTAACAGAAACTTTATTTCATGTTGAAATATAACATTTATGAATAACTTAGCTTTTAATTAGTGAATATAATTGGAATTGGAAGTTTTTTGTTAATATTAGTTTAAGGCACTGATTCAGGTTGATAAAAGATGAAACGGGTGCTTTATTTGGAAAAATTGTATTAAAAGAGATGAAATTGGTGGGCCATGTTTCCCTGTCTGTGGCCTGGAAGACAGAGTGGAATTTCTTTTGAGGTATAATTTGGTGCAATAAAATGCAAACATTTTTCATATTTGTAGTGTACATGTGTAACCATCACCCAAAACAAGGTATAGAGTCTGTTTTTTCATCACCTTGGTAAATTCACTCATGCCTCTTTCTATTTTCTGTGCCCACATTAGAGTGATTATTTTTTAAAAAATGAGTACATTTGTTCATAGATTATTCTCTGAACTAATGAAAATAAATTCTGTATAATAATAACTACCATTTTTTAAACTCCTTTTGACAGCACTATCTTAAGATATATGAGGACTTTGGTATTTTACATAAGTACATAAAACTTAGACATTATAGGCGGTACTCAAATCAGGGTCTAAATCCTTTGATCTTCCCCCTGCATATTATTGCCTCCTTTGATTAAGAATATAACTTCACCATCAATGAATCACTACTTATGTGACCTTGCCTAGTTAAAGTTTTGTGCCTTGTTTCCTATAAAGCGACAATTCAAGTATTAGATTATTGTGAAAACCAAGTGCAATGATACGTGAACAGTGCTTAGGAATGCTAGCTGTCATTAATGATATGTGAAAAAGTTTCATTTTTCTACACTTTTGAAGACAATTCATTAAAAACTGAAAGTCGTAGGCTTAATTTTAGTTAGTATAACTTCGTAGTAAATGATAATTAGACATTGAGCTTTAGGTATGAAGAAGCAGAGGAACCTAGTTGGATTTGAATAGATTTTCTCATTGAGATATCAAAAGGTAAGCTCAACTGTAATAACTTACATTTAATAGGGAATCACTTGATTAGACATAAACTTTGCCTGCTGTGCACTTTGAGATTGAAAAAGGCTTTTAAAAGCCTTTTCTGATTAGTAAAACAAAAGCTGTTGCAAGTCTTTAGAAAATATAAGGAAGTGTAAACTAAGTAAAGGTGAGCCGTATTCTTAGTAACCAGGGTGACGCTTGTATATTTTCTTTTAAAAATACTGTGAACATTTCCTTGGGTCATTAAAAATTCTTTTTTAATAGTGAGCACTTACTATTCGCCGTGCGCCAGGCATCATTTCAGTGCTACCCATATATTAACTCAGAATCTGGGTAACTTCCCTACGAGGGTAGGTACTGTTACCACCACTCTTAGAGATAAGGTAACTGAGCCTCGGGAAGGCTAATTAACTTGACCAGTCAAGAAATTAGGAAGTGGTAGAGCCAGGGCTTAAACTCTACGAGTTTGCCTCCAGAGCCCAGTCCTCTACCACCTCCCTAAAACGTAGCTTTCATCCTTGTCCAGTGGTATGATAAAGATGCAAAGGGCTATAGAAAGAGGTCAGAGAACTTACCTGAATGGGAGGCAAGGCAGGTAACACTGAGAGGCACAGAGTATCAGGAAAATAAAAGAAGTCTATATTTAGAAGATACTCATATCTTTTAGAGCCATAAGTAAAGGTAGGGTTATTTTACTTCCATTAGAATGGACTTAATATTGCAGAGGCATACCCTGCAAGTGAAACACCTAGCTTTCAAAAATGAAATTGTTGACATTTCAAATACAGTAACAGGAGTGATGGAAATATTAAACTGGGGATTAAAAAATATTTTTAAGGAGCATCATTTACTATAATTTTTATTAATACTGCATCATGTATTTGATATGGTTCCTTTGTAAATTCATGATTATGTTAATTTTTGTGGCAATAGAAATGGAAAAAAAGCTCTTGGAAGAAAGGATTTTAAAACAGAAAGTGGAGAACTTGCTGCTTGAAGCTGAGAAAAGATGCTCTATATTAGACTGTGACTTTAAACAGTCACAGCAGAAAATAAATGAACTCCTTAAACAGAAAGATGTGCTAAATGAAGATGTAAGTATGTTTAGTAATAAAAAATAAACTATTTAATAAATTAGTAGTAAACTAGGTTTATTTGTAAAGGTACAATGATGGTTTCATAATTAAAATTTTTTTCTTCTGTGACCTTTTAATTTTATTGAATTTGAATAATATATTAAATGAACCATAATTTCAAGAACTTTAGTTATTTTTACCATAAAATCCATACTTTATTTTAAAAATATAACTATCAAAAATACAAAAAATATATTTTACCGTGAAATGAATTTACTACGTAAGGACAAAAATATGTTTTGAGTCATCATATAGGCTGCCAACTTCATTGATAAAAAAATAAAAATTATTTACTTACATATCAAGTACACAATTTATTTTTTAGGTTAGAAACTTGACATTAAAAATAGAGCAGGAAACTCAAAAGCGCTGCCTCACACAAAATGACTTGAAGATGCAAACACAGCAAGTCAACACACTAAAAATGTCAGAAAAGCAGTTAAAACAAGAGAATAATCATCTCATGGAAATGAAAATAAACTTGGAAAAACAGAATGCTGAACTTCGAAAGTAAGTTAATTATTTGAAACAAAGTTTTACTAAATATGCACAACTATCCACATATAAATTATTTTAAATGTTGTTTATCTGGGATTTTTTTGCCATTTTATTTCCTTGACCATTTGTCTCTTTTCTTCTGTACAAGCAGTGCATCGCGCCACTGTTGTTCTCTAAGGGCCTACTCGCTTCCCCAGCACTTCCGGCCGCCGCCGCCTTACTATGAGAGAGCGATGGGAAGGCGGGGTGCGGGAGCAGAGGAAAATGTCTGTGGTCCTTCACCCTGCGCTCTTCACGTCCCTTCTTGGGGCTGTCCCTCAAGCTCGTTGTCTGTGTATTTTTTGTTTGTTCCTTTAGTGTCTGGGACTTGGAAATGTTTTAGTGTTAAGCAAATACCATATAAAATTTTAAAACATTTTCCCAGGATATATTCCAGTGCTCTATTCACTTAGAAAATAGAAACTATATTAGAATAACATTTTGAAAAACTATAATTTTGCTTTTTTAAAAAAAGATTTTATTTATTTGTTTGTTTGTTTTAGATAGAGGGGAAGGGAGGAAGAAAGAGAAAGAGAGAAACATCAGTGTTTGGTTGCCTCTCACATGCCCCCCTACTGGGGACCTGACCTAGCCCACAACCCAGGCATGTGCCCCAACTGGGAATCTAACCAGTGACCCTTTAGTTCACAGGCTGGCACTCAGTCCACTGAGCCACACCAGCCAGGACTCATTTTTGCTTTTTTTTAAGAAGCCTAAAATTAACTTACTTCAACCTAACCTCTTAAAAGGGGTGTTAGGCTCGCTTTTAATTTTATTTATAATTTAATTTTATTTCTTTATTGAAGATTAATATACATACAGGAAAAGTACACAGATGATAAGTGTAGAGCTCATTGAGTTTTTACAAAGTGTAAAGCTGTGTGGTTACCATCTACATTTAGATATAAAATCCCATACTCTTTATCTCCCCTAGGCCTTCTCCCATCCACTTAGCCAATTTTGGGTTTCTCTTTTAATTCTATACTTGGTTGGCATAAATGGCTGATTATAGTGCATGTGTAAGAATATGTAATTTAGACTCTTAAAAATTATTGAGGTTGCCCTAGCTGGCGTAGCTCAGTTGGATGGAGTGTTGTCCTGTAGACCGGTAAGTTGCACAACGGTTCACTTCCTGGCCAGGGCATGGACCCAGGTTTTGGATTCGATCTCCAGTCGAGGTGTGTACAAGAAGGCAGCTGATCGATGGTTCTGTCTCACATATTTCTCTCTCCCACCCCTTCCTCTCTCTAAAGGCAATGAAGGCCATAGAATTTTTTTTATCTGAGGGGTAATACCATATATCTAATGGTATTTTTTGTCTTAGAAATTAAAACAGAGAATTTTAAAACATAAAAACATAAAAGAACACATTTCATTAGCTGTTGGAGTGATGACATCATGGTATGTCATATAGCTTCAACGGAAGTCCATGCACACTAGTGAGAGGATGAGAGTTAAAACCAGTGATGCTTATGTAGTATTATGAAGATGACTTGACCTCGTGGATTGTCTGAAAGGGTCTGAGGGACTCGCAGGGGATTTTCGCACTACGTTTTAAGAGTCTCTGGTTTTAATACGTGTGTAAGTCCTTTAACATTTGACTCAATATTGCCACAGAGAACGTCAAGATGCAGATGGGCAAATGAAAGAGCTCCAAGATCAGCTTGAAGCAGAACAGTATTTCTCAGTAAGTTCCAAACACATTAATTTGAAAATTGTTATGTTTGTAGGATTTTAAAAAATTGCTGCATAGCGTGGAGAAGGATCCTTGTCTTGAGAATAGATTGTTATCATTGTTAGAAAAATAGTTCTGAGCACATGCCTGTCCCTTAGAAATTGATTAAAAGCATTGCTTTTAGAGGAAGGCTATGTTTTCATAATGAAACAAATAAAATTGTTATTTTAACATTTATACTTCTTTGAGCTCTGTTTTAAAATATGAAATAGTAGCTGTCATCTCTGTTTCATCAATTTAAACCAACAAAATTATCTAAATTAGTAATTTTTTTGGGGGGGGGCCTTCCTCCCTAAATGACCAATCTGTGTCATTTAATGAGAAATCCTAGTATGATATCCAGTTGAAAATCATGCTTCTAAATTATTAGCTGAACTTTATTAGTTAATTGGTTGATTATAAGAAAATAGAAAAGCTCATTAAACTATTAATTTGCTCAGTGGCTCAATGTTACTCAGTGTTACGAATATAATTTTATGTACTCAACTTTTTGTCTAGATAGATTTTAAATGTAAAAATAATATTCTCAATGGTGATGGTGGGTTATGTTTCTGTTAAATTTTTCTGTGTAGACCCTCTATAAAACACAGGTTAGGGAACTTAAAGAAGAATGTGAAGAGAAGACCAAACTTTGTAAAGAATTACAACAGAAAAAGCAGGAACTACAGGATGAAAGGTAAGGACAGGATCCTGTCTCTTTGTTCATAGGTATGTACCCTGCTCCTAGAAGAGTGCCTGCTATACCCAAATAAAATTGGTTGATCAGGTGAATTAGACACAAATTTTGACTTCATGGTGAAAAATTGAACATTAAGATGATATATCTCTAAAATGTAGGGACTCTTTGGCTGCTCAGCTGGAGATCACCTTGACGAAAGCAGATTCTGAGCAGCTGGCACGTTCAATTGCTGAAGAACAATATTCTGATTTGGAGAAAGAGAAAATCATGAAAGAGCTGGAGATCAAAGAGATGATGGCTAGGCACAAACAGGAACTCAGTGAAAAAGATGCTACAATTGCGTCTGTGAGTAAATTCTTGGTTCTTTTTTTAATTGTAATTAAATTACTGTATCGTAAATCATCTTTAGAAGCACTAGGAAAACATTGTAACATAGATCTAAATGAAAAACTATACATGCCGGCTACAAGATTTTCGACCACTCAACCATCAGCTTCTCAGCATTCTTTATACTCATCACACTGGCGGAGATTCAATAACTTGACTAATTTTAAATGTTTGAAGGATGTCTGAAAAATGGCATTCATCTTTATTACTGTGAAGCATGTAGATTTAGTATCGCATAGAGTAGCATGGTAATTTCCAGTAAATTTTAAACGTTCATATTATCTAAAGAAAGCCCACACACATTAGGATAAATTTGCTCGAGGGATTCAGACACGGTACTCACAGCAGCGTGAATGTTTGGAATAGCAAAAACTCAGATGTCTTAGCAGTAGGTGGACGAGTGGATGGGTGAAAGGTGGTAGAATATGAAACTTCTGTATCAGCTAAAATGAATTACTTAGGTCTTTATACAACAAACCAATATGATATTGAGTGAAAGCAGCCACAGAAAGATAAGTGCAGCATGGTGCTCTTTATGGATAATTTGAAATCACATAAAACTTCACTATATATTGTTTCATGTTTATATAATAAAAACACACAATCATGAATGAAAAGGATGAAACACAGAGTTGACAGTAAAAATTCCTTCAGGAAAGCAGAGTAGGAATAGGATTTGGAGAGAATACAAAAGGACATCAACTTTCTTTAGTAAAATTTTGTTATGTTTTAAAATAATGTTCTGAAAGAAACACTGCAGTTTTAAGTTTTGTTTATTCTGTATGATAGAATGCAGAGCTTTGTTATAGTTATTTGCTTTTTTCAGTTTATGAAATGTTTTTCTTATTAAAAATACTGCTAAGGATATTTGAGAGAAGGACAGTTTTTTTGGCTTCCTGGGGTGCACATGAAGTCTATTCCAGTTAGGAAAATTTTCTTCAAGAGTGAAGTTTGGTGAGGTAACATAAGGACAGGACATCTAGAGATAGATGTACTTAGAAAAATAAGAGTTGTAGCAACATTCTAGGATATTTTCATTTTGAATTACTGCTTTGTAACTTAAATTTGTGAATTGGACTGTGATATTTATTCTATTTTCATTTCTTAGCTTGAAGAAACTAATAGGACACTAACTAGTGATGTTGCCAATCTTGCAAATGAGAAAGAAGAATTAAATAACAAATTGAAAGATGCCCAAGAACGTATGTACTAACAATGTTTATTTTAAATATACTTCATAGTCGTAAGTGGCTTAGTTACAGTTTCCATTTTCCGTCTCTCAGAACTGTCAAAGTTGAAAGATGAAGAGATAAGTGCAGCAGCTATTAAAGCACAATTTGAGAAGCAGCTGTTGACAGAGAGAACGCTCAAAACTCAAGTATGTATAAGCAACTGAATAGGATTTTGCATTTTTTTAGTTTATGTCTTTTACAGTTTACTTCTGGTGTTACAGATTGTGCGCGGCAGTCATTGACTGTATCAGCATTTATGAACAGTCACAATTATCTGATTTTTGCCAGGTTAGTAGGAGCTAGATTTCAGTAACATTGTCCAGTTCGATGTTTATTTAAGTTGTTTGGCAATTGTTTCATATCGAGTCACATTCCCTCCTAATTTTTTATCATGTTGGTCCCCCCCCCCCCCATAAACTATGGAGAATGACCATTTGCTGACAGCCTGGAAAAGGGCAGTCTGACAGGGTGCTTGTGATTACTGACCGCCTTCCGCCAGCTGCCACAGTTGTGTATGCACCTCCGATACTTGTGGGCCCCAGGGGCTCTGCTCTGCGGTTGGACGTGTGTTTTATCAGTGTGATGCCACTGCAAGTAAAAATCTCTCTTGAAACTAAAAACTCAAAAGTGACAGAAAGTGACATGAGGTCAAACCCATAAACATGTCAAGTCACAGTTCTCAGAAAACATGAGTGAAAAGCTAATAGAGTGCAGACTGGGGAGGGATGATGAGTAGTGAAAGGAGGCGTGTTGCTTACTGTAAAGGGTTTCTTGGTGGCCCTGCGTAGAGCAGTGATCATCAGGGGTTGTATAACTTACTATTTGTGAGTAACCAAGAAACCATCAACATAATGTATTTCATGTATTCATATTCTTATTCTTGTGTTTTTAAGGCTGTGAATAAGTTGGCTGAGATCATGAATCGAAAAGAACCTATCAAACGCGGTAGTGACACAGATGTGCGGAGAAAGGAGAAGGAGAACAGAAAGCTGCACATGGAGCTGAAATCTGAGCGTGAAAAGCTGACACAGCAGATGATCAAGTATCAGAAAGAACTGAATGAAATGCAGGCTGTAAGGATGCTTTTTGAACTCTAGATCGAAGACTTCTTTTTTAAGAAGTAGATGTTAATATCTGTGTGTATCTTGCTGGTTATAGAACATTTCTGTTAATGAGATATGTGTCATCCAGTTAATATAACATAATTTAATTTCTCATAGCAAATAGCTGAAGAGAGCCAGATTCGAATTGAACTGCAGATGACACTGGACAGTAAAGACAGTGACATTGAGCAGCTGCGGTCGCAACTCCAGGCCTTGCACATGGGCATGGACAGTTCCAGCACAGGCAGCGGGCCCGGGGACGCTGAGGCGGATGATGGGTTTCCAGGTACAAGCTTGTTTTTAGCCCTTATGTTTGTTTTTACTAAAAGACTTTTGTCTTAAATATAAATCTGATGATAGTTTTAAAGCCCTGTGACTGACTTTGTTCTTGAGGGAAAATGTTTGTCATTTCTTTAAGGGAAAAACCTACTTCTTGGAGTGGGGATTCAAACAACAGTTTAAACTTACTTTACTTAGTGATTTTTGACAAAATTTTTCATTGAAAACGCAAAGGAAAATTCCACATATTTAGTTATTTAAATTAGCTCATTATATAGTTCAGGTAGCTCTCTTTTTAAGTTTTTATTTTTTCTTCTCTTAACTCTTTTCTGCACTTTTTTTACGTTGGGTGTTTAGTCCATATCACTCAGTCACACACTATGGAATCCATGTCATTCACCTACCAGCGGTCCTCCACCTCTCTCAATATTGCCACTAAGCCTTCCAGTTCTCGCTCACTCCTTGACTCTGACTCTGACTCAGAAGAAGACTCTTTGCCTTACTTACCTATTTCGTCGGGACCTAATGATTCAGGTGATATCCCGAAAACCTTTCACCTTTCTCACTATCCTTAATTTTAGCCCTTGTGAACAACTTTTGAAACATTAACTAATATTCACTAACTCTAACCAGTTGCTCTAGTCTCAATTAAAAAGAGACTGCTGCATGAACAAAGAGATTGTTTTCAGGGTATTTGCACACGGCATTGCTGTTACTGTACAATTGATTTATTTTGTCGGCTTACAAGGAATGAGGCAGTGCTTTGCATCTTTAAGAGCGTATGGTTTCACAGCCTGTTTTATCCATTTTGAACCCAGAAGAAATTCTTTCTGAAATTTCATATCCAGAGTAATGGTACTGTAAAGGCGTGTGCAGGCTGTCTTAGAGGATGTGCTTGGGTTTTCAGTGAGTGCTCACCGAGGCAGCATTTTGCTAGGCCTTAAAAGAGTACAAGACAGTTTGACCTCATCTTTGTCCTTGTAGTGTAAATGAAACTGGACAGAAAACACATAAAATTATGTTTAACATAAAGTTAGCATAATTACAAAAACATGTAATATAGATGCCACAGGAAATTAGTGTAGGAACAGTTGAATGTGGGATAAAATTTAGCCTCTTAATGGGGGGGAGTAGTGGGGGGAAATAGAGACAACTGTACTTGAACAACAATAAAAAATAAAATTAAAAAAGGAAATAAAAGTAAAATAACAATAGTTACCATATTTTGCCACATACAATGCTCTCCCATGTATAATGCACATTCCTATTCTCCCCCAAAAATTTGGGCCAAAAAATACGCATTATGCATGGCAAAATACTACATTGTCACCACATTTCCCAGGTACGCATCAGTGTATAATAGAAAACACATGTGGTTGTATTGAAGTTTTAGAGCTTAGCAATAAAATTATTTCAGCCTTATGCCTGTTGTTAGAAGTCATCTGATTTAGCCCCTTAAACTGGTGTAGGACCACGCCCAGGGCTGCGCATGCGGCTGTTTTGGTGACAGCGTTTCTGTGGGAGAGTTTGGAAGGTGAGAAGGGTGTGTGGGTGCCGGGGCCAGCAGCTCGGCCCTGCGTGACCTTTCTGCATGCAGTGAGGAGTAAGGAGGGTTCCTGTGAAGAGTCTCACATGGTTCAGACACCTAGTAGATGTAAAGCAGGTGATAGTTACTTTTCTTACTAGAATAATGTCAAAATGTTTATCTTACTTAATTAGTTTATTAAAAGGTGTTAATGAAATGCCAGCAGAACAAATTCTAAGTATTCAGTTTCCTTTACTAGAATTGTATTGATTTTGATGTTTTGGAATTTAGAAATCTTTTGGTTATATTTCTACTCATTAGTCAAACTTAATCTGTAATATACACAATTTTATTTCATTTTATTACAGCCATCTAAAAGTTCGTTTTCCCTGAACATGTAATTACTCACTTAAAATGTTTTCTCTTAGAAGAAAATGTGTGGTATATCTATAGTTAGGTCTCCTTCCAAAGGATAAACAAAGCACTCCAATACAGGTTAATTAGTGAGAATAGAGCTGCTTCTCTTTCTTGCAACTTTTCTGCTGAACTTTGCAAATGCATGGATTTAATCAGTGCAGCATTTGACTTTATAAAGTACAGAACATGTATTTCCAATGTGATGTAACCTGGATTTTGTTTGTATTGCATAGCTTGCTTATACTGGTCCCGTGTTGTTATATCCTAGATAATGTGCAGTGGTGAATTCTGAAGGGCATAATTGATTTGTTTTGTGACTTTATGTTAAAATTGTATTAAATTCCCCATTTTCTTAGGAGAATTTTTCTCTTTTTACTCATATCTTGGGTTTTTCTTACAGAATCAAGACTAGAGGGATGGCTTTCATTGCCTGTGAGAAATAACACTAAGAAGTTTGGGTGGGTTAGGAAGGTAAGCGGCGCTTTAGAATATGGCTCTTTTGCTTCACTCTTGGTTGGTTTGGCTACAGCCCTTTCACTTCTGCAATTGTAAGATACACCTATCTAACTGATGTAACTAAGGCATCAAGACACATAACACTTGTTTGTGCTTTCTGAGTTGGAGTGATAGGATTTTACATATCTTTGTAAAAAGTAACTTTATCATTAATAGATTGTTAATAATAAAACATGCTTTGGTGTTAAGAAAACGGAAACCCGTGCTTTTGCACTTTTGGTGGGAAAACAACTGTGGTTATGACAGAAAGACCCCCTTATTTCTTTTCCTCTGTTACTATGATTATTGATGTTATCATGTTCATTTTTGATGTGTGTAGTTCATTCAGGTACTTTGTGGTAACAAAATACCACAGGCTGGGTAGCTTAGGAAAAACAGAAACTTACTCCCCGTGGTTCTGGAAGCCGGAGGTCCAGGACACTGGCGTGGCTGGGCTCTGGTGAAGGCCCTCTTCCCGACTGCAGACCTCCCTCTGAGTCTTCCCGAGACCGAAGGGGCTCGGGGTCTCTCTGGAGCCCCTTTATGAGACCATCAGTCCCGTCTGTGAGGGCTTTGCTCTCATGACCTAGTCCCCTTCCGAAGGCCCTTCCTCCTGCTGCTGTCCTGTTAGGGGGCAGGTTTGACGTACTGATCTGAGGGGAACATAAACAGTAATAGGTTACCTGTGCTACTGGATCTTGAAGCCAAAGCAGTCTAAAAATATATCTGAATTGATTTTTAATTTGCTTATTTAAATTACATACAAGCAAAATTTTTTATTATTTTAAAGAAGCCTTTTCTAAGGGTGTATTAAGAACTTTTTAGTTATTTAACTTAGGTATTTTATGTGATTTTTATTGCTAAAAGAAAATTTATTTTCTAAGAAAATAAGATATGTCACCTTTTAATCATTGTTTGATTTCTTTCCTTCCTCTTTTTAACAGTATGTGATTGTAAGCAGTAAGAAGATTCTTTTCTATGACAGTGAACAAGATAAAGAACAATCTAATCCTTACATGGTTTTGGATATAGAGTAAGTATTTTTTACTAGAATATTTAGGAACTTCATTTTTTAAAGTATAAGAGAGTAATGACATTTTTTGTCAAGTTAATGCAATGTATTAGTCATATCGTGTATGCATTTAGTCATATAGGATAGCTCCTGCTGTACCATTGTTACATTTTTTATATTTGCTTCATACAGATGGAAGTCTGGGATATAAAGTTAGCTAAAACATTTTTATTTCATGTGTCTTCACTATGTTGTTTTCTGAAACTAATCATAAAACTTTCTGACTTACTGAAAATTTCTCCAAATCTCAAGGAGTGATTGATGTAATAGAGCAAGATATTCTTTGACTTTCTAACATGGGTCAAAGTAGTCAGTTTTAACATCTGACTGGTATAGGGTAACTAATGCAATTTGATCTTTTGGTAATATTTCATTCCTTTATTAAAATTGTTTTATAGCAAGTTGTTTCATGTCCGCCCAGTTACACAGACAGATGTATATAGAGCAGATGCTAAAGAAATTCCAAGGATATTTCAGGTAAACATAGTTTCACTTTGTTTTTGGTTGGATGATGATGGTTATTTTTTGGTTTTTGTTTTCGTTTTCATTTTTAGAGATTTTAAGAGTTACATGACATTACATTCTTTAATCCTGGGCCATCTTCAGATTACCTTTCACTTTTAGTCTCATTTAAAGATGGTTCATTCCTTCGTGACTTTTCATGCCTATTCTGTCTGGCTATGTCTTCATTCCTCTCTCCATTTTACATTTTAAAGTCGGTAGTGTATTCATATCATATTTCTAGCTTTTGCCAACCTTTTGTTCAAGGTTGCTTATGACTTTTTTTAAGCATTAAACTTTCTCCTTCTGGTTTTGGTTTTATGCTCCTCTCTCTAGAAAGTGAAAAAAGTTGCTCATAAAGTTAAATTTTGCACCCAGTAGCCCTTTTCTTCTGATATAAAGTGAAGCCAAATTCTTCTTTTTACTACTTTGATTTTAAAGTTAGTCAAACCACTGGTGTGGCTCAGTGCATTGAATGCTGGTCTGCAAACCAAAAGGTCTCTGGTTTGATTCCCTGTCAGGGCACATGCCTGGGTTGCAGGCCAGGTCCCCCAGTAGGGGCGTGCGAGAGGCAGCTGATTGATGTGTCTCTCACACATCGATGTTTCTCTCCCTCTCTTCCCCCCTCTCTAAAAATAAATAAATAAAATATTTAAAATTAGTCAAACCGACAATTAGTTACTGAGTCCCTTCCACATAAAAGCCATTGTGCTGGATGTGCCGCGGGGGAGTTATTTTCTGGTGCTCATCACGTTTACTTGGAGTGTGGCACACGTCTTCCCTCTTTTCCTTCCACCTTTAATTCTCCGGACACAAATCTTTTGTAATTGCCACATCTCTTCAGGTGATTATTTTGAACACTCCCTTCCAGAACAACTTTCTAGCACCTCTCAAGTGTAAATTTACATTTTGCTAGCCTAATCTGATAAAACTGCTGAAACATAGTAAGATATGGAGAAAAAAGAAGGCACCGTTTGGACAGGATTGATTCTTTTGAAATGAACCAAAGTGATGGTATAATGACTTTTCTCATATAAGCTCATGATGAGACAAAACTTACTAACATTTGAATGTCAGGTCCATTTTCTTCTTACTGAATAATTTAGGTTAATTTAATTTTACTTATAAGAATGTTACTATATACAAAATTACTTATATTTAGAAATAACTCATTGTGCTTTTGGTATTTACAGATTCTGTATGCCAATGAAGGAGAAAGTAAGAAGGAACAAGAATTTCCAGTGGAGCCAGTGGGAGAAAAGTCAAATTATATTTGCCACAAGGGACATGAATTTATTCCTACTCTCTATCATTTCCCAACCAACTGTGAGGCCTGTATGAAGCCATTGTGGCACATGTTCAAACCTCCTCCTGCTTTAGAGTGCCGCCGCTGCCACATTAAATGCCATAAAGATCACATGGACAGAAAGGAGGAGATTATAGCGCCTTGCAAAGGTAAACAGTAACTTACTTGCTCCATCAATGTATTTATGTTCAAATCATTTTAAACACATTAAATTTTTTTCAAATATTTTATAGTGTATTATGATATTTCAACGGCAAAGAATCTGTTGATATTAGCAAATTCTACAGAAGAACAGCAGAAGTGGGTTAGTCGGTTGGTGAAAAAGATACCTAAAAAGCCTCCAGCTCCAGACCCTTTTGCACGGTCATCTCCTAGAACGTCAATGAAGATACAGCAGAACCAGTCTATTAGACGGCCAAGTCGACAGCTTGCTCCAAATAAACCAAGGTAATAACTAAAAATGTGATGAAGATTACAGTGTTTAGAAATATTTGCTATTCATATTTAAACTACACTTTTTTCTGATTACACTGTTCCTTTCCTTGATATTTTACTTAACCATGGAATACCAAATGTTTGAAACTATTTAAGCTTGCACATCTCATTCATTGATTTAGATGAATGTAATATAAATTTATTTACTGAATCACACACATACATTAAACTCAACCAAAAGTGCATAAAGGGCTCATTTTTGTCACGTTTCTCTATGCAGTCGTAACGTTCTAGAATCATGAGCACGCTAACTAACCTAGTGACTCAGTGGACAGAGCACGCACCCGGCCCTCCGAGCGTCAGGCGCACATGCGTTTGATGCGGCAGCATCCTAACGCCTCCTGTGCTGGGTGATGGGGGAGGCAGGGCTGAAATCCTCCTTCCTAACTGAGATTTCTAAGTTTAAAGTAGTTACTTGACTTTGATTTAAAGAGCAATGTAGATCACCTTTAAAAATGTGGACAGTAACTAATGGGTAAAGTGGACCTTCCTTGTCGTTGCAGTGGAGTGGGGAATGTGGGGCGAGTTCAGAGAGTAGCATTAATGCACAGAAGTGTTCGAGGGGAGCCGTTTTGTGTGGCTTCATTACAGTAATGCAGTTACTCATTCAGAATAAACCATTTCTGGTCTGCCTGGATACTGCAACCTTTATAAATATAGCTATTCATTAAAAGGAAGATTTGGCTAGCTAAAGGGTAAAGTGTATACTTACTTAGATCAGGTGTCTGATTGCAGGTATCCTTTTTGTTCCCTAACACAGGACCTTCAGTATATGAATAATGCTGTGCATTGGCTGTATAATCAGAAAGCTTTTCATTCTAACCACACACATCTTATATGAAACTTTCCTGAAACTAATATCTCAAGGAAATAATTTAGAATGACACAGGTAGAATTGCTGTCACAGCAGTGAAAATACTGAATTTTTGTGTGAGGTATGCTAAAAAATATTATGAAATTAGTGATTATGTGATAGTAATTAAGCTGAAGAAACTTAAAGAATTCAGAGATGCTTGAGGTCATTTCATGTGCCATGTGCCAAACATCTAAAACTCATTAAATTTCTAGTATTAATATTATAGAACTATTAATGCATAAATGCTGTTTTAATACTTTACCATATATAGTGCTTTACGGCTTCTGAAGTGCTTCTGCATATAATTTAACTGTGTGTTCTCTTATTTGATCTTTACAATACTCCTGTGGAGTGAATTTGGTATTATCTTTCTTTTTGATTCAGACTCCAGAAGGGCAAATAATTTGTTTAGTTTCAGGACTATAAGAACTCTAGTCTTTCTGGTATATTTTATTCTTTTGTCCTGTTTGACAAGTTAATGATTTCACTGCATGTGATAACATGTAGGATTTGTTTATGGAGCAGTTTCCGGACCTAGTGAGGCACATGTTCAGTTGCGTGACTGTTCCATGTTCACTCACTTTCCTTCTTCTCCCCTCCTGCCCCAGTTCGTCATCACGGTCTATTTGAAAGCACGTTTACTTTTGATTTTTGTTACTTTTTGTTTTGTTTTAGTTTGGGCCCTGCCCTTCGAATCATTCTTCATTGATTTTTTTAATACATTTTGCATAGCAACAGTAAGTAAGGGATTTCTCTCTCTCCCAACTATGCATGGAGATAAAACTAATAGCAAAACTGACTGTAAAATGTATAGAGTATTTTTGTGAAAATTTTTAATCTAATATATTCCTTGAAATTTTAAATGTAAAAATGGGTACATTTAAAATACAATTTTGTATTTTATTATACTTCTGCAGCAGTATTTCCGTTGGGTTTAACATCTCTGCCTCCATCGCTTTTTACCTCCTTGCATCTGTGTGCATCTCCCATGAGTAACTGCACAGTCTGCACTCCTTTTTGGGTGTCGCGTTTAAGAAGAGGGCAGATCGGAGGGTGTACACGGGAGAGTGAGGGGCTGGTGAGTTGTCCAAAAGTATAACTCATGGTGTAAGTGAGGAAACGAGGGGTGTTTAGTCTTCTGAAGAAATTATTCGAAAGGATAGGTGATCATAAGTGGCAATAAAGGTTCCTGAACTATAAAGTACTTATGCTTAGAAGACATGTTAGAACAAGAGCCAAGCAGAGGCACATTTTTAATTCAGCAGGGGCAAACTACCAAGTGGTTGGAAGTCCCAGAGTGGGGAGCGTCCGCTTGCTCTAGAAGAGCGAGCGCCCTGCACCGCAGGTGTTTGCTGATTTAGAGACTGCTTGGGGCACAGGCTCCTCAGTCTGTCCTGTGTACGCAACCTGACGTGGTGCAGCGCGGCCCCCGTAGATAACATTCCGCTCATTTACAACACGTTCCTCTGGCAAAGGTGGGTAGAGCTGTTAAAAGATCATCCGAGAAAACTTAGGACCAGAATTTCAGGTGTGTATCAGCAGTAATTTAATATCTAGCTATTTACTTGTGTTTACTTAATATTACTCTTAGGACTAGTCAGTCTAGCTTTAGTTTAACTAATTAACATGGGGTCTTCTTAAAAACAAATATTTGGCTTTGTTAGATATCAAATCTCTGTCTGTCTGTCTGTCTGTCTATGATGTGATGTAAATGCTATAACAGAATACCCATAAATACACCTAATCTTTTTGTTTAAACTTTTTCTCAGCGTCTGCTTTGTTAACAGCTGCACCATTACACTTTTCCCTTTGACTTGGGTGGCATCCCTGGTTCTGATTCTCTCGTTAACTCTCTGCACCACTTCCCTTTTTCTGTGGTGAGTTGTTTTAAAGTGACAGTTAAAGAAGTGTTAGCTATTATTATTGTTATTATTAACATTTTTGAGGGCATAGTATATATGCCAGACATTTCCTTTAACTGTACTAAATTACCCTTACAACCACCCTGTGATTTAGCGTTAATTCCCACCCAACAGACGACGAGCCTGAGACACAGACACGGTGTGCTCCCAGGGCCGTGCAGCTGCTCCGTTGCGGAGCCCGGAGTTCAGAGCCTCGGTCCAGTTCCGTACTCGGCGTTCTCGCCTGTACCTAACGCTCCACAGCCTCACAGTTGTGCAAAGAGAAACAGATTGACAATTTATAAAACGTGTGGAAATGCTATTCCAGAGAAATGTTTTCTTGGTGACTTTGAATTGAAATTAAAATACTATATTGGAAAGTTAGAAAATTTGTGAACAGAGTGCTGACGTTTGATGAAGACAGTTTGGGAAAACCTTAATTTGTTGCAATGCCAGACACAAATTACTGGTCTCTGCTGAGGGCCATGTCTCTTTAATTATTTTTCTTTTAAAGCACTTTTATTTTAAATGCAGTATTTAAGCCACATAGAAGAGTATAATGCAGACATGCAAAAAATTCTCATTTATTGAGTTTTATGAAGTAAGGCATTGCCAGCACAGTTTGAACTAGGAATGGAGGGAGCTGTTATGTCATCATTATCTTATCTTTGTTCTTTTCCATTTCTAAATATCAAAAAATTAACAGTAATTATTTGGGAAAAACTAATAAGGTTATATATGACTTGAAGTGTCAGAAAATTCATAAATGAAAGTAGAAGAAAATATGTGTCTGGTTTTGGATTGGAAAAGAACTCCCTAAGAATAAAAACAAAGGAAGAAAATAAAGTCGAAGATTGACTAACCAAAAATTAAAACCCTGTATAATTTAAAAACACCATGTATTTGCAATATACCATCTTTACATAGAGAGTTTTCAAAGAAATCATTAAGAAAAAGGAGATTGCCTCTTTCCAGTATAAAAATTAGTGAGGACTATGCAGATACTGCCATAAATATGAAGTGGTCAACCTGATCATTAAGCAAAGAAATTAAAATTAAATTAAAACTATAATGTTGACTTCCGGCCAAGATGGAGGCATAGGTGGACACACTGTGCCTCCTTGCACATCCAAAATTAAGAACAACAAGGATTTAGAAACAAGAGAACAACCAGAACTGAGAGAAAATTGAACTGTACGGAGGTCCGACAACCATTCATCCAGACTGGTAAGAAGGGTGGAGTCTCGGCAAGATGAAGTGGAGCTTGGCAGACTCAGGCGCGCAGGCAGCTGCTGGAAGACCCGGGCCTGCAGGTGGTGGCCAGCAAGCCCCAGGTGCACAGGCGGCAGCTAGTGGACCCCAGGCACAAGGCGGCTGGCTGACCAGGCGGTCCCACATTGGAGCGCAGATAATCCAGGTGAAAACGGAACGAGACAGAACTTGCAACCCAGGGCCCCAGTGCCCCAGTGCCAGGAAATAAAACCTAAAAACATGGAGACCCCGCCCCCACATATAACAGCACAACCCAGTGACTGACTGGGCTGCCCCACCCTGGTGAACACCTAAGGCTCTGCCCCTCACTACATAACAGCCCTGACCAGACCCCCCCCCAAAAAAAAATGGCTTAAACAGGAGAACAGATCAAAGCCCCAAAGCCAATTCATCTAAGTGACAAATAGATAACAAACCTATCAGATGCACAGTTCAAAGCACTGTTGATCAGGATACTCACAGAATTGGTTGATTTTGGTTGCAAATTAGATGAACAAATGAAGGCTACAATAAGGGAAATAAAAGAAAATGCACAGGGAACCAATAGTGATGGGAGGAAAACTGGGACTCAAATCAGTGGAGTGGACCAGAAGGAAGAAACAAACATCCAATCAGAAAAGAATGAAGAAACAAGAATTCAAAAAAATGAGGAGAGGCTTAGGAACCTCCAGGACATCTTTAAACATCCCAACATCTGAAATAAAGGAGAACTTCCCCAATCTGGCAAAGGAAATAGACTTCCAGGAAGTCCAGGAAGTTCAGAGAGTCCCAAAGAAGGTGGACCCAAGGAGGAACACACCAAGGCACATCATAATTACACTAGCCAAGATTAAAATGAAGGAGAGAATTCTAGAAGCAGCAAGGGATAAGGGGACAGTCACCTACAAAGGAGTTTTCATCAGACTATCAGCTGATTTCTCAAAAGAGACCTTACAGGCAAGAAGGGGCTGGAAAGAGGTATTCCAAGTCATGAAAGGAAAGGACCTACATCCAAGATTGCTCTGCCCAGTGAAGCTGTCATTTAGGATGGAAGGGAAGATAAAGTGCTTCTCAGATAAGGTCAAGTTCAAGGAGTTCATCATCACCAAGCCCTTATTCTATGAAATGTCAAAGGGACTTATCTAAGAAAAAGAAGATAAAAAATAGGACCGTAAAAAGACAGCAAACTCACAGATATCAACAACCACACCGAAAACAAAAGCAAATTAAGCAAACAGCTAGAACAGGAGCAGAAACACAGAAATGGAGATCACATGGAGGGTTAGCAACAGGGGAGTGGGAGGAGGAAGGGGGGAAGGTACAGAGAATAAGTAGCATAGATGGTGGATAGAAAATAGGGGGAGGGCAAGAGTAGTGGGAAATGTAGAAGCTAAAGAACTTACGACACATGGACATGAGCTAAAGGAGGGGTGTGGGTGGGAGGGGATGTGCAGGGTGGAGGGGAATGATGGGGGAGAAATGGGACAACTGTAATAGCATAATCAATAAAAGATCATAAACTATAATAAGATCATTTTTACCTGTCAAACTGGTACGGGTTAAGAAATATAGCATTGGCAAGATGTAAAGAAATGGGTATTCTTGTATTCTGCTAGTTAAACTCAAAATTAAATGTACCTGTTCTGAAACAGTGTTTGGCAATAAGTTTCATAGACCTGACATGATTAATTTAAATGGAGGAGATAGTTGAATAGATAATTACAGTATTGTTTAAAATGTTGTTTACAGTAGATTCACAAATGTTATGGACTAGCAAAGTATGGAGAATTCTGCCTGTAGACATCAAGAAAGGTGTCAAAAAAATGGAGTACCAGTCATTTTCCAGGAAAAGATACTTCCAGGCAAGATGTGATGTGCAGAGGGTCTAGAGAATTACACGTGTGTTCACAGTGCTTTATTGGGTGAGGGAAAGACTGGAGTGGTGGAGGATGGCACTGGGGAGAGAGCATTGAGCCAGCCTGAAGGGGACCATGTACATTATGCCATAGGAGTTTGTATTTTGTTCTTCAAATTGAAGTCTTTCCAAAAGAGATTGGTACGTTTATACTTGATGAGATCCTGGTCTAAAGAACTGACAGCGGAAGAAACCAAGTTCAAGATTTCTTAAGTTAAAATAACAAGAATAGAAGACTAGAAGGGGGTGAAGGAGAGATTTTAAGGGAAGTCTTGTTGTGCACAGCTCTAAGAACTTAGTAATTAGACTTAAAATTTGAAAGGTACACACCTCAAGGGTTTTGAAGGAATTAAAATGCAGATTTTTCATAAAGTGTACTAAAATTGGGGCTTGAACACTCAGGGAGGCCTACTGATCTCAATCTCCCGAGCAGGAGAGTTGAAACCAACCATAGCTAAAAGTTACTCTAGAGTTTATATATTTTCTCAAATAATTGCTCTGCATTTAGCACATTTTGGAATAGAGTAATTTGTGTTGGTTTATTTTTAAATTAGGCTGATCATCCATCAACCTAGCCTGTCAGTGATTCTGAGTCAACCATCTGCATCAGAATTTATCTCAGGGTTTTTATTTAAGACGCAGCCCTGGCTGGTGTGGTTCAGTGGATTGAGTGCTGGCCTATGGACCAAAGGGTTGCTGGTTCAATTCCCAGTCAGGGCACATGCCTGGGTTGCGGGCCAGGTCCCCAGTAGGGGACACATAAGAGGCAACCACACATTGATGTTTCTCTCCCTCTCTTTCTCTTTCCCTTCCCCTTTCTCTAAAAATAAGTAAATGCAATCTTGCCCTTCAATCCAATTATATCAGAATCTCTTGGGATGTGTCCTTGAAGTATACATTATAAATAGCAGCAGAAAAATCTTTTACACTAAAATTTAAGAACCCGTGGCAGTGATCACAGATGAAACATTAGCGGCCACATGAGTTCCTTGGCATAAGTTGATTCATGAACAGCACAGTTATTAAACCTTGAAAAAGTTACTTTTTTTTTTTTTTTTTAAGTAAAGATGATTACAGTGTTAGATTATGGGATTGGATTGGAAAGAAAAGACTACATATCCTGCTGCTCTAAGTCCATTTTATTTAGCCAAGATAAGTTGCTAGTGCTGCTTATCCACCTGTTTTTCCCTTGTCCCTAGTTTTTCATGGGATGCATAACTGTGGGTGACCCATTGAGCAAGTAGGGTCCTGCTGGAGTGGAGAAAGCTGTGTTCTTAATTGTTTCCCTTTTACCCTGGGGCGTGTGGTGCTGCTCTAGAGAATGTGAGCAGACAGTGGGACACTTCTGTGAAGGGAGTGTTGGCAGGCCATGAGCTCTCAGAGGTCTCAGACCGAGCTGGGCATCGGGATGGTGTGTCTTCATCTGGGACTGGGCAGGGGAGGCTGCGTCTCATCCCAAATACTGTCTTTGTCTCCAGTGCTCCGGTGTTCTGGAAAGCGTACCTGGCCAACGTATGCGTTTACGTATAAAGAGAAAGAAGATTTTCCTGTGTGCTTCCGTCTTAGTCGTGTTGTTACTGGTAGAGGGAAAGTTCACATGCTCACTGCACAGAGTATGGTTTTGAGACTGTAGCATATTGAACTGCCATTTCTAAAGAGTGTTACAGTATAAATTTGCAAACCTCCTATTGCAGATTGCTTGATTTGGCATTTAAAGACTGGGATTGGTCATTTGATGATGTTGATGGTGGTGATGATGATGATGATGATGACGATGTTTTTGATTTCTGAAGAAATAAATGGGGTAAATCAAAAAGTGAAAAATGAGTTATTTTAGTATTTCCAAGTAACGCATGTGGTTTGTACTTGGGTTTCATTATTTTTTGACTAGTTTTAAAATTTTACTAAGTTGTTTTTAATAGTATATATTTGAAAAAAAGTTTTCAGAAGTTTCTAACTGAAATTTTTTGTTAAGTATAAAAGTGAAATGCTATGTTCAGATTCTTTATTGGCTATATATTTTTCAATACAATTGGAATTATATAATTTTTTATCTCAGGAATGAAACGCAGAAATAACAAAAAGGAGCTAATTGTGGTATTTCTGTTCATTCCAAAGAAACCATAGTCAGAGAAGTCAAATTTACATGTTTTCAAGTCCCTACAACTGTGTTAGTTTGTGAACATAGCATGGGACTCCCTTCTCCCTGCACCCTCCTCTCCTCCCTTTCCTGCCTCCCTCCTCTTTGCTTCTTTCTGACTTGCAAGTGTTGAAACCATCAGAACTTTGTTAAGTTTAGTAAGTGCTGTGGAATAGTTGTTTCTGATCTGGTTTTCTTTGTGATGCTGTGAAATGTTTGCTTTTTGGAAATTTAATGTTTCTCTTGCTGAAGAATGCCAGTGATATGCTGTGAAAGCTCTTGTGCTTTTAGAAAATGTAAAATGATTTGGTTAATAGTGGCTGAAGTAGATTTAACGAACGGTGAACCTTATCAGTTAAACTTTTTGCATGGAATGGATTTAAACGAAGGCCTGTCTTAACCTAAGGAAGCACATTGCAAACCATACTTGAGTCATGTAATACTGGGGATCTGTTTATAACCAGGATATACAGAGCATTTTTACATGTATTTGCTGTCACAACATGTATGCTCCCATGAACATTCCTTAAATTTGATTCCCTAAAATTCCTTAAAGGAATCAAATTCCTTAAAACTGGATAGATTTTAAGGGTGAAATAGTCAAGTAGAACCTGCTTCACAAGTCTGCTGTTCCGTCAGCTCCATGAGGCAGCGGCAGTTAAGCTCCAGGTCAGACTTGGGTTCATGTGAGCTGCTTCGGTGACACGGCGTCTGACCCTGACAGTTAGTTACCGGGGTTGGAACTGTGTGCTGTGTTTGAAGCCAGTATGGGAAATGGGAGAAAGAATATCATTGCATGTGCCTAGAAATTAGAAAAGGAACACAGTAAACATGCTTTGTGCACGATTTAGATGTTAAAGTCTAGTAACTAGAAGACTGTAGAGTTTAAGGATGTACATGGAATGCCTTTTCAAAGAATTTAACAGTCTCTTAAATTATTGCACTACCTCGGCTAACTTTATTTTTCCTTTCTTTCCAGCTAACTGCCTTCTATGAATGCAGTCATTATTCAAGGTGATCATATTCTTCCAGTTAAAACAAGACTGACATATGATGGCCCAAAATTTATTAAAAAGCTATATTTTCCTGAGAGACTGATATATATATACATATACATATACGTATACATATATATATTCCCTTTATTCCTGCAATATACATTGTAAATCTTGGAGAGTTTTTTGGGGCTTCTTTGGAGCATCAGGTTGAACCAGCAGTGATTGGTTGGTAGAGTAAGAATGTCATACGCAACTCTTCCAAACTTGTTCCATTAAGCTCTCTTGGAAGACACTCACACTACATTGCACAAAAGGATTGAGAAGAGCTAAAGAAGAGTTAAAGAAATCATTTTTTCAGCTTCAGCAGAGAGATTTCACCAGCGTATTTACCAGAAAAATCTGGGAATGGATTTCACTACAGTGATACAGACTGCATCAGTAAGAAGTGACCATTATACTGTGTGTGTGTGTGTGTGTGTGTGTGTGAGAGAGACAGTGTGTACATATGTGCACACGCACACGCACGTAGAGAGAGTACTGTAATACTGCAAGAGGGTTTTGTAAACTCCCCGCTTTATTTTGTATACGCATGGATCAGATCTCATACTTAACTGCAGCTGCAGCTATGCACTGGTATGAAGCCATGCTGTCAGGTTGTCCATCACTCATCTGCGCGCACCTGTCGGAGCTGCATGTTCGTGTTACTGTAACAGAAGCTTTGAACTTAATGATATCGGTTTCCTAATGCTTCATGATAGGCAACTTTATCCATTTTGAATGCCTTAATTTAATTTTTTTTTCAAAGTCTCAGCCATTTTCTGTATTTAAAAAAAAAAAAAAAAACAAGTGTTTACCAGCTCTTAGGATGCAAATTTGCTTTGCAGAAGAAAATAGTGCACTATTTTTACACATAATAGTTATCAACATCAGCCTATTTTGATTGTATAACAGAATTTTTTAAAATATTGGTGATTGATAGAAACAATAATGGATAGTATTAGAACTAATATATCTTTTATGTACGTCTATTCATTCAACCCTTTTTACAGATCTCAGTGTTAGCAGGTGACTCTGAAATGCGTGGAATTTGCTGACTACCCTAGATGTGTTTTTATTTCTGGTAATAACATTTGTGACTATTTTTACATTTCACATTCAACATTCAAAATTTATCTCAAATGTAAAGAAAACTAAAACATACTCTAGATATATTTTAAATATTTAAATGCGATCCCTTAAACACACAGTTGTGTATGACAATATTTCAATATTGGGTTATGGAAATTGGTGATTAGGAAGAAGTGGCCTCAAAGGCCGCTTGCTTTTCGTTTTTTAAGTGCTGTTACAGTTTACGCAGGACCATTCCTGCTGTGTTTCTCACCCTCCCACAAAAGTGTGTCTTGTGCTGAGACAGTGCGCATCAGTGATAAGCATCAGGTAAAAAAATTACGTAGCCTTTCGTCAGTCTTCACACATGCAGCACACGCACAGTCTGGTGCGATATTGAAATACATCATTTACAATTCAATGAAGGAACGAGGACATTTCTCACGGGTTCCCTTTGAAGTCGGTGTGGAGATATTTAAAGAGTTATGTCCCCACTCACATGTACTGTTGTGGAAACTGAAGAATGGCCTTTGGTCTACCGGTGTCCTGGAACCGAGTCTTCTTCCTCCGCCAGGGCCGGTGCGCGCGCGCGCTGTCTGTGCTGGAAGTGGACGTGCGCGCCGTAGGCGGCGCCCCGGCAGGCGCGTTCCGCAGTTCTGGTCTGGGGGCACAGATTTTTTTAAAAGTAAGATTTAAAAATGAAAAATATATAAAATTTATATAGAATAAATATTTCCATTCATTAGACTTGTTAAAAGGAGACTGAATTAATATTTTATATAAAGATTTTGTTACACTATGGGAGGTTCTATCATATTATTCTGAATTGGAGAGTATATATATATTTTTAATAAACTTTATTAAGGTGAAATAATTTGAAGTTTACACATGAGTAATTGAAATATTTGAGTAAAAATGACAGACATTTGAAACTCTGAATGCTGTATCTGTTAGAGAGTACGGAGAATCACGGTGTGGTGCGATGATGTCGCAGGGACCTGGGGAGGGGGAAGGTGTTCTAAGGGGTGAAAAAAAATCTCTCCCATGGAGATTCTTCACATTATGTGGTTTGACATAAGGATTTATAAGGTGGTTTGTCCAACTAATGGAAATGTGCATAATAAAGATTGTGATCTTGGGTAAGAATGTGCTTTTCACCCTGCTGCCGGTTCCGTGCACGCACACGAGTGATGCGCGCACCCATCCCAGTGTCCTCATCCCAGCGCTCATTAAATGTGACCTTGACTTGGTGCAACAACCAGATTTTGTGCCAGCTCTTTTTTCTTGAGGCTCCAAAGCTTCCAAGGTAGATACAAGTCTAAAAGTTGCTTATTTCCTCACCCCTGATTTCTCCTAGAGCCTTAAATACCTCCTATTGAGAATTGAGAAGTAGTGAATACTGGGATTTTCTTAGTTGGATTTTTGTACTTTTGTGGGGATAGTGAGACAGAAGTAGAAGGAAACTTGTATTACTGTTGAAATTAGTGTATAGTGAGTTTTTGAAAAGTTAATTTTTTTAAAATGCTATCTAAAAGCAAGAATTTTTTAAAGATCTCTGAACTTTTAAAATGCTGTAGCTAAAGGCTAAGTATACCAATCAACTTAAAGTATAGGTTAGTGCCGAGTAAACTGACCTGCGCTGGAGCGGCAGGAGCCTGGCCCTGGAGGGTCCCCTCTGGGTGGGCTCGTCCGCGGATCCTCGAGGACCAGCGCTCCAGGTTGCCAAACCACAAAGTGTAAGGAGTTAACGCTGCTGCTGTTAATGTTTCTAGGATGCTGGTGGTCAAGTAGACACTATGTTGCCTTGTTGGAACATGCTTTGAGGAACACGTTCTTAAAAATCCGATGAGAGCAAGTCACTCTGTGTTGACACTCACTGCTACTGACTCCCCCGCCCGCCCTGGATTCAGGCTTCCGTGTCCCTCCGTGTGGAGCCGCGAGGCTGAGTTGTGAAGCACTTTGAAGGTCGCACTGTGTGACAGTGCTGCCTGCGATGCTGGGGTCCTCTCCTTGATCCCCTTCCCCTCAGTGAGCTTCGCTTGACATTGTAATAAGTTATGAACTGCATGGCTTAGATGATCATAAATGTTTGATCAGCTGTCCCCGTTGAACAAAAATCGTATCCCCCTGATTTTCTTTTTTGACTCTTGCATCTTTGTAGTAATGTAATTGTATATTATGCCTGCTTTTTATATCAAGAATAAATAAATAATTAAGACACAAGCATTTTCATACTTTTCCTGTGAAATATTCCTGGAATACTAAAGTTTACCCCCAAAGTTTGCCATCTCTAAAAGATGGGTTATGCTCAAGTCAGCGTGCAGGCTACAGACTTGTGAATCTTCCGCCCTGCCGCTTCGTGCAGGGAGAAACACAAAATACGGAGTTTCAACCAGGAGTCTGTCTCGGATTCGATGGTGGTTCAGGGGCATGCACACCTACACTCTCGTCATCGTGTGGAGAATGAAGAAAAGAGGCAAGGTGCCTGTATTGTCAGGAACAGTGCTGACAGGTGGCTTTCTAGAAAGTATTTCTTCGGTAATCAGTGGATTCTTTCCTAGGATGTTTAATGGTTATCTGATCTGGGACAGGTGGTTCACAGAGCCTGAGAGCCTTCATCTGTAACGTGGAGATTGTTTACTTACAGGGCGGTTGTAGGATTAAATAGGAAAATTGTGTGGAGTACCTGAAGAGCGCAAATATTTGTTTCCTTCCCAAATGGAAAAAAGGGAGGACTCCATCTAAGCACATTCTTAAGGGAATTGCTTTAACAATCAGTGAGTACTGGCGTCCCTTCGCTGCTGGGCGGTGGCACACTCGAGTGTCAGGTCCCATAGCACCTGGGGACTGCGGGTCTGCAGGTCTGCGGCCAAGTCCAGCCTGCTCCTTGTCACGTGGGCAGAGGCAGGGGGAGAGGTCGTGGAGGTCGTCGCAGGGAGCCCCCCGCCCCCAGGCCAGTGTCTGGGCCCTCGGCCGCTCCCCATCTCCTTTCCACGCAGACGCTGCCGTGGCAGCCCTGCGCCTCCAGCGGAGCAACACCAGGGGTAGACTGGACTCGCCCTCCCATTTCCCGCTCCTCCCTGCAATCCAGCAGGAAGCAGCAAACAGAAGTCGCGCCTTCTGTCCAAAGCCTCCCGGGTCTCGGTGCAGTGTCTGGGGTCACTGCTGCAGGCGGAGGTCGCGGCTGTGCGAAGCCCAGGCTGTGGCAGACACCCGGCCACAGGGCTTCACGTGGCTTCTGCCCAAGAGTGGCACTCGGGAGGCGGGAGCACAGCCCCAGGGCCTTTCTGGAAGCAAAGAGGCACAGGGGCGGGGCCTTCTGGGACCCGAGGGCTCGATCAGTCCCAGCTTGGAGAGCCCTGGGCAGAGGTGGTGGCAGCTTCCTGAATGGGCAGTCTCCTGCCCTGGCCGCAGGGGTCGGGGTGGCGACCGCAGCCCCCTCCCAGAGCAACTCTGCGGTGAGGAGCTGGGAGTTTCTCCTTGGAAAAGCTAAGGAGAATCTGCTTCTTCATCCTTCCGCTGGGCTGGGCGGGGCGGGGCGGGGCGGCCCGGGAGCCGGGCTGGAAGGGGACCTGCTGGTGCGGACGAGGGAGGGGAGACTCGGACCCTTGGAGTCTAGGAGGAGGGCTGGGCCTCAGGGGGCGGAACCATCCAGGGAGGGGGCGGGGCGAGGGCGGAGCCACCCGGGGAGGGCGGGGCGGGCGCCTACCCGGGCTGGGCGGGTCTCAACAAGGGCGGACCTGGACCTGGGCGGTGGCTGGCGGCAAGGGAAGGCGGAAAGACTGGAAGAACCCGGCGGCCGAGTGCTGAGCTGCTGCCCGTCGCGCTGCGCCCGGGTCCGCGGAGCCTCACGCCCCCCGAGACGCCGGCGCCATGGCCCTGGGGCTGCTCGAGCTCTGCAACTGGAGCACGCTGGCCGTGTGCGCGGCGCTCAAGCTGCCGCAGATCTCCGCCCTGCTGGCGGCGCGCAGTGCGCGGGGCCTCAGCCTCCCGAGTTTGCTTCTGGAGCTGGCGGGGTAAGGGCCCTGGCGGCCGGGGTGCCCTTCCTCCCTCGCCTCTCACTTGCGGGAGTCCGGAGAGCCGCGGGCGTAATTACGTAGGGGCGGCGGGAGCGGGGGCCCGGACCCCCTGACTGCAGGGAGGGCCCTTCCCGGGGCCACTCACGGCCCCTCGTGCTTTGCTGCCCACCAGCCGGTGTGGTCAGGCGCTGACCGCGCACGCCCACTTAGCAGAGGAGGAAACAACACCTTGTGAGTCATCGCTCCCCGTGAGTGGCAAAACCGACCGCCTGGCTCCGAGCCAGGCCGCTTGCCCCCGGAGACGCTTATACAGTCACCTGTTGCATAACGACGTTTGGGTCAACAGTGGACCACCCATCCCACGGTGGTCCCGTAAGGTTAAAATGGAGCTGAACTATTTCTGTCGCCCAGTGGCCTCTTAGCCATGGTAATGCCGTAGGGCCCCGCGCCGCTCGCCGGTGTGTGGTGATGCTGGTGCGAGCAAACCTACCGCACTGCACTGCCTGCCAGTCGTGTAAAAGCGCAGCACGTACGATCACAGCCGTGGGCCGCCCCGGCTCGGCTTGTCTCAGTGCTCACGCATCACAGCGCGCTCTCTGGTGCTCACAGGAGGACGGAATGGCCCAAGGACGCGCTTCTCAGAGAACCCCTCTCCTCAAGGCGGGCTTGACTATCCATTCCCAAACCCACCCCCACCTTCACTCCCTGTCTCAGACCTCGGTTTTCTCACCTGGAAAATAAAGGGCTGGACTTTCCCAAGGGCCCTGCGGCTTTTTAAAACTGCATGTTTTGGGGTGGGGTGGGGCGGGGCGGTTTGGGAGAGTGGAGAGAGCTCTTTGGAGGCAGCGAGCTCCGCCTGTGAAAAGTGGGCGGAGACCAAAGGAGGCTGCTCCTAGCGATGGTTCATCCCTCACAAATCCAGGGGTGAGGGCCCTGGCTCGGTATTTAAAGATCTAAATGCAAATTCACAGTGGTAAGACTTGGCTGGGAAGACTTGAATTAGTGCAAAAACCTAGCATATGAAACCCAGCGGGTGGTCAAGCCCCTCATCCCGGGCTGGGCTGGGCGGAGCCCTTCCCGCTTCCCTCCTGCCAGCTCAGCCCCCCAACCCAACGTATCTCCCAGGATCTGACAGGGGTTGCACGCCGGATAGGAGGGCCGTGGAGGAGAGTGGTGGGTGGGATGAGGGGCCCAGGCCCTGAGGGGGCCTGCTCTGGGCTCCCACCCAGTGAGAGGCTTTGTCTGGAAAAGCTTGGCAGAGGGGAGGATGCGTGGCCCCTCCCAGGTTTGCAGGTGACCCTGCCACATGGGACCCCAGGCTGGATGGCTGGGACTGAAGAGTAGAGAGGGGCCCTGGAGGATGGGGACACCGGCTCAAAGTGACCCCCACGTTTGGTCAGGTGGGGGTAGTGAGGAGGCAGAGGGCATGTGCTGGAGGGCGGAGGGCCAGGGAGAAGGGCCTCAGTCCCTGGGAGGGGCTCTGAGCTGGGGAAGATGAGGCTGGCCCCGGTGGCGTGTAGGGGAGACTGATAGGGCTGTAGAGCCAGGAGCCTGCCCACACCCTGCCACTCCTTCCCCGAGATCCAACGGGTGAGGGTGTGACCTTCACCCAGCCTGTCACCTGTCTCACTTTATCTGACGGCGTACCTTCGCCAAACCCAGCCTTCTGGCAGTGGGATGCAGCTCCCCTGGACAGGTGGCTTGTCCTAGGGTCCTGCAGGGGTCAGCTTGCACTTGGAGCTTGGGGTCCTGCAGAGTGGCACTAGTGAGAGGACTAGGCACAGAGGGGACCCCCAGAGCTGGCAGGGTGGGGGGGGTGCCTGGGGGTCAGGGAGGGGCCCAGACAGACCGCTGGAGGAGCTGCCTGACAGGCGGCTGCTGTCATTTTTGCTCGTACTAGAACAGCCTTTCCCGGGCACCTTCGGGGGCAGGCAGCTGGGTTTGTCTTCCAGCCCTGGTCAGCAGATTGCTCTCCGCAGGAATGTTTGTAAGTGACTCTCCTAAGGAACCTGACAGAGACTGTGTAGATTATGCCCACAGCCCAGCCAGTACTGGATGCTCCAAAGATCGTGGAGTTTGTTAATGCTCCATCCTTTTCTCAGTCTCCCTCCTTGACTCCTCAGGTGTTGCCAACCAGCCTGTGCTCCTGGGTGTAGCTGGCCTCCCTGTACGGTCAGCCCGAGTTCAGGTGTGCCCTTCCTCTCCCCAGGTTCCTGGTGTTTCTCCGATACCAGTGTTACTACGAGTACCCGCTGCTGACCTACCTGGAGTACCCCATCCTCATCGTACAAGGTAACTGAGCCCTCTGTGCCCAGTGTGGCCCGGGGGCCCCTCCTCCCTCTCACTGAGACCTTCTCCCTCCAGATGTCATCCTCCTGCTCTGTGTGTTCCACTTCAACGGGAGCGTGTACCGGGTGGTACCCTACCTCACCCTGTATCCTTCTGGCATCAGGGAGTGGAGTCAGGGATGGGCCCTGGGGTGCTGACCGCTAACAGTGTGCATTATTCATCAGGGCCCTTTACTGGACCCATGCCTTTTGGTTAAACCCAAAAGAATCCACCCTAGCTGGTGTGGCTCAGTCGATTGAGTGCCAGCCTGTGAAGCAAAGGGTTGCTGGTTCCATTCCCAGTCAGGGCACATGCCTGGGTTGTGGGCTAGGTCCCCAGTAGGGGACGCGCAAGAGGCAACCACACATTGATGTTTCTCTCCCTCTCATTCTCTTTCCCTTCCCCTCCCTCTAAAAATAAATAAATAAAATCTTTAAAAAGAAAACAATATACACTATTCAGTAGGGCCCTTTCCCCGATACGTGACTTTTGGGTTAAACTCAAAAGATTCCCAAATGCAAGACTCCCCGTGAGCGAATCTGGCTCCACAACCCAGAGATGCCCTCGTGTGCTCCCTGCTCAGTGGCCTCCCCTCTGAGACCTGGGCGTCAGTGAGGGCTGACAGGCCACGTGGGATGTAGGCCGGGATCTGGAATACAAGTTTCACAGGGCGCCCTGGGTTTAATCTGCTAAATCTGGCTACCCTACAAAAAAGTCATCTCTGGGATCTTAGTAGCTGCTACTGGTGGTCAAGTTTTAGAAACTGTGTCAGGAATGAATGGAATGAGGTGCAATGGCAAGGTATTGGATGAAAAATACCACAAAAGTTAGTTTAAAAAATTAAATTAGAGACTTTTTAAAACCAAGTCTCATCCACCTAGCTCCAGGCTGCCTTTCTGGTGTTGACCAGCTTGCTAGTAGTTAGTCTCCGGACTCTTAGCACGGAGCACTGTCTGTTCCAGGCCCTTCACTTAAATAACGCTCCGCATGATGATCGCAGCCACCTGTTGGGTCCCTGCGAGCCCCAAGGTACTGGGTAGGAAGACGGGGCAAGGAGTGTTAAGTCCATTTTGCAGAGAAGCCAACCAAGGTCTAGAGAGAAACGAACTCATCCAAGGTCCCAGCAGAGGTCGTGGGCAGCCCCTCACTGCGTGGCCACTTCCACTCCTGTGTCCACTTCAGCTTCTGGCCGTGCTGTGTGCGCCTCAGCATCACTGAGCCGGATGGAAATCAGACACCCCTCCTCCCGTCCACCATCCTCGGTCCTCACTGTAGCACCTTCACGCCGGAGTTAGTGAAAAGGGGGGAGTCGTCCGTATAGGGTTTCACGGGACCCTCTTGTCAGCGCTTAACTTGTGACATGGCATGGGCGACTTCTGCGTGGTTGGGCATGAAGCCAGAAGTTAAAATCATCCGGGCTGTCCCCACCCCCGGGATCAGTGCGCGACCCCGGAGTTCTCTGTACTTTTCTTCCCTGATCTGCTTCTGGTCCTTGGGGCTCCTGGCGCATGTGCACTTGGCGCTGGCGCGGTCTTTTCCGACTCTGACAAGTTCCTGCAGAGCCGCCCCCGGTTGCACACTTGGCCTCTAGGTGGAGCCCCCTGGGCCCGGGGCGCAGGCTGGTGCAGCCGCCAGCTCACCACTTCCTTAATGCTCGGTAAGGTTTGTGGCGTCGTGGTTCGTCCTCACCCTGCAGAAGTGGATCATAGACCTGGCCATGGTGAGTCCCGGCCGTGAAATAGTCAGTCACTCCGCCCTCCCCCTGCCCCCCGCCCTGCGAAGAACTCCAGTGTTCAACCTGCTCAGTTCGCAGCTGTGCCAAAGGACCGTGGGAAGAAAGTGCAGTGTTCTCCAAACAGCTAAAGACATTATTCTTACTTCAGTGTATACAAAGGTTTTTTACTTCCGTTTTTGGGGTCTAGAGAACCAGACTGGGGAGGTAGTTCGCAGCAGTAGAATGAAGAACTGAGTATAAGACAAAGAGCTTCCTGTCTGGGTAAAAATTACGTATTGGCCACATACTCATTATTTTGTTACATTTGTTCTCCCCCTCCCCCCAGTTTGCACCCTCTTTGGAAGAGGGTACGCCCTATCCCTTTTTTTCCTTCCTGGTTAAGGGCCAGAATCCCCAGGCTGTGAGAATAGGGTTCTGATGGTGGGTCAGGAAGCATTTTGCCACAGACCTGCTGTCCCAGATGGCAGAAGCCAGCACTTCCTCCTGCAGGAAGAGGATGGGAGAGAGCTGATTGGTGGTCACAGGTCACTGCCTGCCACACCCAGCTCATGAGCTTCTCTCCCAACATCTTGTCTACAACCTGTTCTCGGAAGTTGGACTTAACTGTGTTCGGTTTCAACCTAGCAAGACAGCGAATAAGTAGGGATGCCAGGTTAACAATGAATAATTTTTTAGTGTAATTATGTCCCAAATATAGTATAGGACATACTTATGTTAAAAAAATCATTTGTGGTTGACCTGAGATTCAGATTTAACTGGGTACCTGGTGTTTTCATTTGTTAAGTCTGGCCACCCTCCAGAAAAGTCTTCCAGGGTGTCAGGAGCTGCTACTCCTGGCCATGCAGGTGGTGGGGTTCTGGCTCTCTGGGCTGATACAGGCCGGGCAGGACTGGGTCCAGAGGTCAAAGGCCACCGGGTTCTTTCGTTTCTTCTATGCCCTGAGTTCTCAGTGAATGAACTTGGTGCCCTAATAGTTCATAAAGGAGTTTCTTTTTCCCTTCGTTGAGTGCTGTTTCAGTCCCTCAGGCTTCCTGGCGCCTACTCCGCCGTGGCAGTCACGGGGGCGCTGGGGACAAGATGCTGGCTTGAGGGTCGTGGACCCACAGAGAGGAGGAGAAGGAGCTCGGGCTTCAGAAAGCCCTGGATCCCCTAGGGGAGGGCGCTGCTTGAATTCGTGAAAGCCTGGGTTCTGGAAGGTTTCCAGTCCTAAGGCTTTCAAAAGCAAGAACCAGTTCCGACGGAGAAACCCTTGCCACGCGAGTCCTGGCCGGTGCTCTTGTGGTGAAGCTGGCAGTTCCCACTCAGCGTGCGTTCCCCGTGGAGAGGGCTCCAGCGCCAGCCAGACGTGATCTCCCAGCAGGCTGGGCCCCTTCCCCTTACCAGGCCTGCTCCGGGCCGGACTCTGTCACAGAGAAACCTGGTCCCCTGCGGCTGAACCCGTGCCACGAGATGGTCCAGGCCTCCGTTCACTCCCCAAAGGAAACGCCTCCATGATTCTAACGACGGCTTTTTCTCCTGGAAGAGGAACCGGGCAGCGTGTCCGGCCGGCACTGTTAGACCATCTGGTTGGCAGCCTGCCGGAACTTCCCGATGGCGCGCGTGGGCACAGCCCTGCGTGGATCCGAGTGGCACCCTGCCCGGCCCTCGCCCGCCACCCTCCACCTGCCTGAGCTAACCCAGCGTCTTGGCTGCTGCTCCCCCCCAGCCCCCCGCCTCCACCCATTCAGGTCACCAGCCTGTGCTGGAGCCTCCTTCCTCACAGGTGTCCCCGCTTCCTCACGGGGTCAGTCCCCCAAGCCACCTGCTCCCAGTGGGACCTGCCTCCCGAGGGGACCAAAGGCCTGCCCACAGGCCTTGCCTGTCTACCTTCTCCTCGCCTCCTCTCCTGAGTGAGCCCTTCCCCCCTCCTGCCACCCTGCATTCACCGCTGCGTTACAGTTGCCACATCGCTTTGCTGTTGAGAATTCAGTCGTTCAGCAAGGACTTCCCGAGCGACAGGCACGGACCAGGACTGTTCCAGAAAGCAGAACAAGTGCTCCCCGCATGGAACTCTCCTCCTGGGGAGACGGAAGAGACACCAGCCACTCTGCTGCCGCAAAAGCCAGGAGTGGTTCTCGGCCGCCACGGATAAGACTCCTCCTCAACTCACTTTGTTCACGGGCTTCCGGGATACCTGGCCACCTGCGTCCCTTCCACCTGGTCCTCCTCATCTCCCCCCGCCCCCGACCTCCTTCATGAGAGCGCCCAGGGCTCCGGCACATTCTGCGGGTGGCCCTTGAACCACAGGTGTCTCCGCATCTCACACCAGCGGGGGGGGGGGGGGGGGGGGTCGGGCCTCCAGCCCCGCCCATCCTGCGACCTCGTGTGGAAGAACCGCAGTCCTGATCCATCTTCCCTCGTGAGGCCAGCACCCCCGAGCCTGGGGCCGCCTGCAACTCCTCCTTTTCTCAGACCCCAGGGCTGTTCCTCAGAATACGTCCAGAATCAGAAAACGTCTCCCCCTGCTGTTTCTGAGACCCTGGCACAGACCTGAGGGGCAGCGGTGTCTGCTCCCCAGGTGTGCTCCCGGCTTCCGCCTGCCTCCCTTCCACCTCTGCTCGGCCTGCAGCTGCAGCGGGTGTTTGCGGAGGCTCAGGGAGGGGTGCAGCGGTGCAGCAGGCTGGCTGGTGATGGTCTCTCCTCGCAGGGGTGCTGGGGACCTGATGCGTCACCACCTGGGCTCATTGCAGGAGCCAGGAGGTCAGAGCTGATGCAGTGACTTTAAGAGCCTGTCAGCTCAAAGCAGCATGGCCTCCCCCAGGTTCCGAAGCACAACACCGTATACAGACACATAGGACTTTCTCTTATTGGCAGGTGGGGGTGGACGCGCCTTCTGGCCAGGCGTGATTCTTTTCTCGCTCGCATCTGCACACCCCCTCCAGGCCCCGGCTACTCACCAGGGGTGGAGTTGGGTTCTCCACCAGTGTCTCACCACGGCATTCTTTTTTCACTAAAGTGGGTTTTGTCCTTGTACAAATTGGTCCTTAGTTGGCCTGAAACTTTCGCTTCAAAAGGGCTTTCCGTCTCTGGTGCTCTCTCTCTCTTTTTTTTTAACGAAGAGACTGCTAACTTTCTCCCGTTTTATCTGCACACAGAATTTCTGCACCATCATCAGCGCGGCCAGTAAGTTCGCCCAGCTGCAGTGCCTGTGGAAGAGCCGGGACTCGGGGGCAGTGAGCGCCCTGACCTGGATCCTAGCTTCCTACACCTGTGCCAGTGAGAACTGAACTCTGCCAGGGGGGTGGGGGGGGGGCCTTCCCAGCCCCCAGCATCCGCCCAGCAGAGCGAGGTCCCTGGGGTGTAGGGCAGGGGGCGGTCAGTCCAAGCTCTTTGCAAGTTGCTGGTCAGACAGACCCTCCTAGCGAGCCCGTGTGCCCACGGCTGGTTTAACACCGACTTCTCTCCAACTTTCTGCCACAGCCATAGTCCAGCCACTAAAACTAAGTGAAAACACACTTTTCACCCCGAATTGAGCACCATTTTGAGTCTTCCCTCTGTTCTTTGAAAAGCTTCGAGAGCATGGTTGTATTGAATGCACCACCTTGTCTTAAAATATTGAGTCTTTATGCTGTGACACCCGCCCCCCCCCACCCTGCTCCCCTGGGAGGCACCGGGTGGCCCTGCAGGAAGGGCAGCTGCTTGGCCAGCAGCTTCAGAGCCGCTGGCCATGAAGCAGGGCTGGCTTGGGTGTAAGTCTGGTGCTTCGGTGTTCCGTGCTACCAAAATCTTTCAAGAACAGTTAGCATACATCCCTGTATTTAAAATGGAAAGACATAGCTAAATACCAAAATGTCTGAGAAGCAAGTTGCTATTTATTGCTTAATATTTTCTTTTACAGCAAGAATAATAACGACCTTGATGACCACCAATGACCTTACAAGTAAGCCCCATGTTTTCCTGCCCGTAGCTCAGTGTTGTGGCGTTTTGCCTGCTGCACTTGTAAGCGCCTTAGGGCTAAACAGATAGTCACTTGGCGCCACCCAGAGGCCAGTCCCAATATAGTCCTGGTCTCTGGCAGTGTGGTCCCTGCCGGAGAACACGCACACCCTAGTGGCTCGCTGTCTCCGCTGTCTCCATGGAAACGGAGCCCTCACACCATGAGCTATTGGAAACTAGTGTGAAATGCGTTTTGAAAGAGCAGGACGGGGTGGGCACACAGGAGCCAGCATGTGCGGGGTCCGCCGCGGAGAGAGTGCCCAGAGGGCTGGAGGGACTCTGCAGGGCCCGAGGAGGGGAGGAAGGAGGTGCGGGCCACGCGGCCCGGAGCCTGGAGAATTGCCCGCTCCCGCCAGCAGCCGATGGACCGGCCTTTTAAAGCACGGGGGTGACAGGCTCATTTGACTCTGCATCCTTGCCTTATTATTTTTTTAAAGGGATACCGTAATGATGGAGGAGAAGATACTTGGGTTACCCTGAAAAGATTAGTAATTCCTAAGGCTGAGTTTTGACTCCCATGAAAAGATTCTGGGAAAGGATTAGAACAGATGGGGTCACCCAGTCTGTGAATCAGGGGACACACAGACCCCGAAGTGAGCGAGCTCCTCCTTACTCGAGGGGCGTGGCCACAGCTGCCAGAGCGCGCTAACCCCTTCCTCAAGCTTGAAGCTTGGGCTCCGATGTGGTCCCTCAGCTCTGAGAGAGGGGTAGATGTGTTGGGGTCAAAGGTCAACTTGGGTCAAGTGGAAGGACGGGGGGCCTTTGCCCCGGGACCCAAATTCTTGGCATGAAAAAAGTCAGACATACTGAAATCAGACTGACCCGCAAACTGGAAATTACGCTTTGAAGATCGAGAAAGTGAGCGATTGTTTTGGGTCTAAGGCAACCACTGTTCCTGCAGGTGATCGGTGTGTCAGGGGATCACCTTTCCAAACAGCCTAGCTGGCGCAGGTGGGGCGTTACCCCTCACAAACCTTCTCCATCAGGAGAGCGCTCCCGAGTGCCCCTCACTTCTCTTCTTAAAGAGCCACATTTTCAGGGTCAGCTCAGCGTGAACCGCGCTTTTTGACGTCTGTGCCCGGTGTCAGAATTGTCTTCGCAGAACGCTCTCCACAGCCTCGCCGCTGCGTGGAGTCTTCTGGCACACCGCTCGCTGCCCTGAAAATGAGCAAAACGGTTTTAAAAAGTCGCAGGATCAGCCGCAGCCCGGCTCCTCCGATTTAAACGTTGACAGAGATAAATTATTATTCACGAAGTCAGGCCGGGTGGCCAATCGCAGTCACGACAGGAGGAAAGAACATTTCTCCGGAAATATCGGGAACCTTATTTGGAACCAAAGTTGTTCGTGTTCCTGTGATCCGCAGTTTTAATAAGTTTCATTGGTGGGGGTGGGGGTGGGGGGGTGAAGCTTCATTTAGGTTTCTAGGGCAGAAGGACTTTGTTCTGTCGTGTGGAAACCGCATTTAATGGGTGTTTTTTCTCTTTGTGACGGCTTTCAGTCCTCACACGTTTTGTGGTCATGCTGGCATTGAACCTCTGGGTGACAGCGACAGCACTTCGCTACCGGAGGCCGGTCGCCAAGGCTGAGTGATGGGGACGAGATTCTCACGCCCAAAGTGAAGGTGGAATGGCTGAACCAAAGGAAAGGATGCCTCGTCGCTAAGTCACGTCTTTTATAAACTTGGTCATTTCAGAGCCTTCGAAGCCAAAAGGTATTTAGACTTGAGCCATTCAAACCCTCGCGTCAACCGGCTTTCCCACCCCTCCCGCCACTTCAGTCGGTTGTTAGGTCTCAGACACGACTGATGGAGATCATCCAAGAATCAGTCTCGGATCGCTTCGACCCATAAAAGTTGCGATCAGGTTCTCCCCAAAGGGCTAACCACATCTGGTTTTCAGCTTTCAGAATCTTTTAAGACGTAAACGCTCTCCCCAGCACGAATGAGCATGGAGTGGGATTTTGCTCGGTCAGAAGTGGAACTGTAGTAAATGACTAGGGTTCACCTTCCGGGACTGATGTCCGACCGTAACACAGGTGTAAGCGGATGGCCTTATTGTATCCAATCCCGTATAACACCTCCTTCGCTTGTAGCGAGTATTCCAGGGCAAGCGAGCCTGCGCCTGGCTTGAGTTCGTATCCCGAGGCCGTCCTTTCTCCTCCTCCTGTGCCTTTCAGCAATTCCTAACCTCACGTGCTGTGGGATGCCTTCTGTGCGATGAAGCAAGTCACATTCTGATTTTAAGTGCAATGATGACATTTTAAAAAGGGCCATGTCCTCGCAAGTAACCATCATTAGAACTCAGTATAAAACAGAGCTTACCTCGACCAGGTTTTGTGTATTGAAAATATATGCAGTAACGGCTTATGCCTGGGTTCCGCCGAGTTCTGGATTTTATTCTCGTTATGGTAGCATGTTCTAAACATGACAAGGTTATTGCGTGCTGTGTTTTTCTATAAAAGTTTATAAACCCGACCTTTTAAAAGCTCTCTTTGCCCTTATAATTGAAGAGCATTATTCTGGTTTGTAAATCTGCAGTATATAGATGATATTTGTTAAGATGTTTTGGCTGCCTGCGTGAAATAAACTTTCATATTTTGAATGCTGAGTCTTAAAACTGTCTGTTTTAATGTGATTAGTTTTCAGTTATGTAAAGTGCCATTTAAAAAATATAAACTGCGGTTAATCGTAGACTCTTGCTGGGGACCTGCAGGGAAATGCGGCGTCTGAAAGCAAAGAAATCGTTCATTCTGTGGTTTTTAAAATCATAGTTATCACTTAAAAAAATATCCAAGTATGTCTTTTCTCATATGCAGCCACACTCCAGCCATTTGGATAAATACAAACCATGTGATCTCACACATGCTTAGATGACTTTTCAAATTAGCCTCCGGACGGGGTGCAGGGGGCGAGCCTCCTGCTCTCCCTGCTTGCGTCTCAGGTGCATCCAGGTGTAACTTCAGGTGTTACTGGCAAGGGGAGTCTGGACGGTGGACTGAGTGTCCCCCAGGGTTTCCGCAGAGTCAGCTGCCCCGCAGACGCCACTGGGTGGTGAGGGTCGAGTGGGCGGTTACCACTTGCAGGAAGCTAAACGGGGAAGAAGCTCCCGCAGGTGTGAAAGGCTAAGCAGCAGCGGCAGCCATGGCAACTCCAGGAGTCTGCGGTGCCTGCCGTGCGTGCGGCAGGTGTCCCGCTTTTAGGGAGTCGTGTTGCTGGTGAGTGGAAGCCAGAGGCTGGTCCCCATCCGACCTGGCCCTGGTTGGGGGTCCCTGGTCTGCCACGCGGGGTGTCTCCCGCTCCTCCCTGCCTGTCTCGGGCTCTGTTTGTCCTAGGGGTGGCCAGGACCTGGGCCCCAGGACCAGCTGCCCTCCCTGTTTGTTGGGGGACCTCAGGGAGGCGGAGCCCTCCTCCTCCGTGTGGAACAAGCACTCACCTCTGACCAGCCAAGGACAGGAGCTGCCTGGCGGGGTCAGCGGGCGGAGGCAGGGCCACAGGAAGCGGGTTGCTGGCCCGCTCTGAGCCTCTCCCTGCGCTGGCTGCTCTGCAGGAAGCCTAGGGTGTGGCACTCGGGTGTCACGCAGCCTCTGCTGCCCTCATGGCATTGACCCTTACAGGCTACACATCTTGGGCCAGCCCTTACTTCCTAGGCCTCCGTTTCCACCTTTTGAAATGGGGATGATCGTACCCTGCCCCCTAAGGTTGCTGAGAGGCACACAGTAGGTGTTCAGTAGGCGGTACGCCCTCCCAGGTAGAAACTAGCTAAACCTCGTTGGGATCTGTGGGCACCGGCTTTGCTCCTGAAGCTGGTGTGGTGGGGGCGGGGCCCCTCTAGGTGGGGCCAGGCGTGGGTCCTGCAGGAAGGTGCTCAGGTTCCGGCTCCAACACCCCCGCTGGACATCCAGTCGCATGTGACCCGATGGCTCCGCTGTGTCCTTGGGAGGCTGAGGAGTGTTAGGACGGGTGTGCGTGTCTCTGCGTGTTTCTGCAGCGCACACGCACTGGGATGCCTCTCCAGCCTGTGACGAGGGTCGCCATCTGCAGGGACTCTTCAGGGGTGACAGGGCCACGGGGCCAGGTCAGCTGCAGGCTCCCCACCACCCCCCACACCCACCTGGGGCAGCTCCACGAGCCTCCGCCTCCTCCTAGATGGGCTGCAGCTCGTCTTCCAGCTTCTTCTTGCGGACGCCCTCCACGAAGCGGAAGTCCAGGCTGATGAGGGTCCTCCCCAGGGGCGTGTCCACCCTGCTGCCCACAGCCCGGTTCGTGGAGTGGGGGACAGTGTCGGAGAAGAGAGGCACGTGTTCCGGCAGCTTCACGGGCTCCTTCTTATTGCCCTGCAGAGAGGGGACAGTTCATGTCACACGGGGAAAGCACCGAAGACCACAGGAAGGGACCCTGGGGCACAGCCCACCCGAGCTGCAGGCGGATGAATCAGTGAAACCGGTCATTGCACGCAAGGGCAGCCGCAGGATCACCTTGAGCCCCACCCGGAACATTGAAGAATTAAAGTAACACTCATCTTTCCACAGAGAAAGGCACCAGCTCTCGAGTGGCAGAGCATGACAAGACCCTCTCCCAAGAGCGGAGCTGTGCGGGCCGTGGGGGCCGTGGGGACCGTGGGGGCTGGTTTTAGGTTTTGGTGAATTTTTACCAGAAGTTTCACATACACATGGAAAAGCAAGTTAAGTGGTAACTGCGCAGCCCCGCAGACTTGTGCGAAGTGAACATGCCTGTGCCCGCCCCGCCCCCGCTCAGGATACAGCAGGTCGTGAGTCGGATTCCTGGGCAGGGCACACGCCTGGGCTGTGGGTCTGGTCCTCAGTCGGGGCACGTGTGAGGGGCAGCAGATGGACAGGTCTTTCTCACATCAACACTTCTCTCCTCCTCTCTCTCTTCCCCCTCCCTTCCCCTCTCTCTAAAATCAATAAGCCTGTCCTCAGGGGAGGATTAAAAAAAAAGAACAGAGTGAGCTGGTCAAGCCCGCTCAGGAAGGGGAGATCCCCTGGGGGAGAAGGCACTCGAGTGGGATCTTGGAGGATGAACAGGAGCCCATCAGGCTGACAAGGCAGGAACAGCATGGGCAGAGGCGTGGCTAAGGGAGCGCGGGGTTCCGTGTGGGGCGAGCAAGGGAGGCAGACTCGCTGACGGACCTGAAGCCGGGGACAGACACAGTCAGGTTTGCACTTGGGAAAATTACTCCAGGAGGAGAGGCTGGGGGTGGTGCCCTCTGAGGCAGGAATCAGTTCACCAAGCATCTCCCCCCCCCCACTCATGTCCGAGTGGTGCCCACCCCACGTCACCACCCACTGCCGACTTTCCCGACAGGAAAGATGAGCCCCATTTCCAGCCAGCTCATCTTAATAAAATCAGGAAACTCCAGGAAAGATGCATTTCTAAACACTCCACGTGAGCATGTTCTTCCCCACCAGACTCCGGATTTCTCGGAACAAGCCCGCGTGTGTTCCGCCGGCCCTGTGCATCCCAGCCCCTGGCCCACGCCGGCCCCCGGCCCACGTTCAGTGAGTGAGCCGAGTTCCCCGCGCAACCACGGCGGACGGGGTCGGAGGAAGGGTCTCACCATGGGGTCGTAGTCCCTCAGGAAACTCCAGTTCTGGGCCCTGGAACGGAAAGTGTTGGCAGCGCCGGTCATTGAACCGCCGTAGATCGTTTGATAAATCATTTTAATCGATTTGGCACCAGCCAAGCAATTCTGAAGATTCGTAGTAACAATAGTCCCCTCTGCCCCGGGCCTCTCAGCCCCGGAGCCCCACGGCTCGAGTCCCTGTCCAGCCTTTTCGCTGTCTCTGCTCTTGCTTCCAGCTGCCCCGACCCGGGAATGAGGCTCCGAGGGGAGCCAGGCCCCTGCAGCCTGGCTGGGCAGCTCCCCAAGGAGTTGCTGGACCCAGTGGCTGCATGAAGGGACCCCTGCCGGCTCTCCCTCCCACTTTCCAGGCCCAAGTCGGGGAAGCCTGGGCTCTCCCCACCCCACCCCTCTCCCAGGCTTCCTACTCCTCACCCCTGCACGTTTCCATCCACGCACTTGGCCTGGCTTCCCTCTCACCCTCAGTCTCTCTTTCCCCAGAAGCCTCCTGGACCCTGCGTCGTGGGGCTGGGGGTCAGGGGAGGAGGGCAGGCCCGGCAGGCACTCACCAGCGCTGCTGGCTCCGCTTCTCAGCCTCCAGGAGCTCCCTCCACAGCTGGTCCCGCTGCACCCCATCCGCTGCCAGGGCGTCCTGCTCAGCCTGAGGGGCCACGCCACCCACGGCTCTCCTGCCTACTACAGGGCCACGCCGGGTGGTGGGGGAGACTAGGGCTGGTGGCCTGGTGGAAGGCAGTCGGCACCCAGCTGATGTGGTTTTCTGGAGCCCAGAGATGGGGTGGCTCCCCATGGGTACAAGTGTGTGTGTGTGTGTGAGAGACAGAGAGAGAGAGGTGCACCTCTGCCTGAGCTGGGACCTCTTCTGGGGCTCCCCCTCCTCCTGACACCAGGAGAGCCTGTGAAGAGTCACTGCCCCTCTGGACCCCGAGCTCAGAGGGGCAGATGGGGACCAGCCCTCCAGGCTCAGAGAGCCATCGTGCCCAGCTGTGTTTTGAGCTCCTGCCTGTGTTGACGGTTGCCCTGGGAACCGGGCAGCTCCGCCTCCGTGTGTGTGTCTGTCAGTCCGCCTGCCCAGAACATCTGAGCTCTAGGTGGGGGCGGGGGGGGGGGGGGGG